>PVKA01008266.1:0-73753 GCA_004027165.1 Ctenomys sociabilis | reverse complement strand
CATATTTTTAAAAAAAAGTTAATTTTTACGTTTTCCCCAAAATCAAGTTTATATTATATATTTATAATAGCAGAAATAAATTTAAAATAATATTTTTATAATCTTGAAATGAAGAAGCTCTTCTGACAGAAAACCCAGATACACTGACAGAAATAGACAGATTTTTAACACATAAAAATTTAAAGTTCTACACTAAGCTGAAGACAGCAATATGCAATATAACATTGTCAAATTTGTATTATTTTGATTGGTAAAGTTTTGCATAATTTCTGATTTTTTTCTTTTATATTACTATTCTGTATTTTCTTTTTAAAAAACTTTAAAGTTCTTTATGACAAAAGCTAAAAATATTTTAGATAGCAACTTAAAAATTATATACACATTATCATTAAAAGTTAACATCTAGATTATCAGTGAAGAGCTATATAAAACAATAAGAAATCCACAAACATCCCAACAAGTTTAATTCCACAAACTATAAATAGCAAACAAACACTAAAAAAGTAAGTAATCATTCTACCAGTAAATAAATGCAACCTTTTAAAATATGGCTCCAATTTAGCTATCAAATAGGAAAATATTTGTTTTAATGAGATTATCCAGTGTTCTCCTTCTCTAGGAGTAAAATATAGTTTAAAAACATTTTTGGAGAGCAATCTGAATTTGCATTGCCTACCAAAAACCTTAAAAATATTTAGTTCCTTTGAGCCATATTATCATTGCTGGACATTTATTTTGAGGCGCAAGTAGAGTGTATGTTGTTCAGCAGCTATTGTGAACATGGATATCTGTCTAACATCTCATTCACATCTTGTATCTGCAGAGTCCTTGTGCATGGGAGATGTCTCCTATATCATAGAACCTAGGAATATCAGGACTTTAGTTCTCAGTCATCGTGATGCAAGAATATGGGCAAGACCTTATAACCCAACATACCCACTCTAGGCTTTTACTCTGACATTAATGAAGCAAAGTAGCCAGGATATCCCAAATGCTTGCTGTTCAAGAGTTGGAGGTAGTTGTATCTAGCATCAAAAGACACAGTGTCAGTTTAGGCTGAGGCATTTGATGCCTAGTAATTTTTGTTTTGGTTTGGTTCAGTTTAATCGGTCCATTATGTAGTATGGGATTTTAGAATTAGATCTGTAAGTCTTTAATGTCTATGGCTGAGTTTTCCAAATCTGTGGTATGTCCAGTAGACTGTGAATTAATTTTTTTCTTTTTAAATTAACTAGGTTTTTTTTTTTTTGTTGTTGTTGTTGTTGTTTTTTCTCATGTAACTTGCAACTAGGAAGTCTGACAGGTAAAAAAAATTATTTGTAATACTGAAAATTACACATAACAGTAAGAAGATTTGTTGGACTAAATTTTTATGTCTATAGAATGAAACACTATTCAATCCTGAAAATCATCCCATGTTTCTCAGTTTAAGTATTTTATTCAGAAAAAAAATTTAGAATAAAACAGTAGGCTCTTAGAAAATTGTGGGAAGACTTCAGAAACCACATCAAACAGATCTATATGGAGTGCTATTCCCTCTAAAGACAATTTAAGTTAGAAAAGAAATAAACTGATGGTACCCACACAGCTGTGGCATACCTGGGGAGTCACAAAATGGGTACTTAGAGCTCTAAAATCAGGTATTACAAAATTGAATCAATTGAACTTACCCACTGGCTCCTAACATGCAGAAAGCTTTAAAATTGACCCCAGAATGCTACTTAAGGAAAGCCTAACACTTGCCCACCTTGCTCAATAGCAACAGTAGTGAAACAAAAATGTCCTTGACTCATTTTCTATCTCTAGATTTTTCAGGTTATTGTTTATGTGGAAAGGAATAAAGAGCTCACATAGAAATAGACTATCTAGGGAAAGATGTGTAAACCAGCAACCATGATGATTTTTAAAGCTGGAGATATGAGTAAAAGACAATATTTATCACATACGTGCACCCTTCACTTTGTACTGATTGTCCTCACCTATTCAGAAATTACCAGACTTTAATTATTCCTTAGCTTGGAGGTTTCCACTATACTTGAAGGGAACCCAGCTTAGGTCTCACAGGGAGGCTCTCAGAGAGGAGGGAGCAGGGAAGATACTGGGCTCTCACTTCTGCTGTACCCAGATGACTCTGGCCTCATCTGTTTTATGTGTGGTTCAGAGGCTGAATAAGATTGGTTTAAGCAATGCATTCCACTCCTTTTTTACAACTTGAAGCTAGTGCTGAATATGAAGCATCAACTGAAAATATCATTATATATTTATTAAGGATAAGTGTATAAAAATAGGAAAAGACTTAAAGATATTGAACTTTTTCTTAACAGTATTTTACTGTTTATTTTCAGTAAATATGTATTCATGTGTGGACACAACTAATTAAATCCATTAAGACTAGTAAAACAATGATATCCACAAGCATGCATACTTTATGTACAAAGTTATATAATATTTTTTGTATGGTAAACATTTTCCAATGCAAATTAACTGCTCAGTTTTGATTTTACAAAAAAGGCTTCTGTGTATTCATTTTTAGTCATATTCTTTGAGTAGTGCTTACATTTTGTGTTGTTTTGTATGTTCCATGTGTGAATAAAAAGCAGAATTGTCAATTCTGAAATGAATTATTTAAACCCAAAATAAATTTTGCTGGCCAAGTAATAAATAAATAAATAAAGTCTGTGTTAATATGGCTGCATAATCCTAGTGGGTTTAACTTTATATGTGATTTTTTGCTTTGTTTTGCATGTTCCATGTATGAATATAAAGCAGAATTGTCAATTCTGAAATAAATTATTTAAACCCAAAATAAATTTTGCTGGCCAAGTAATAAATAAATAAACAAAGTTTGTGTTAATGTGGCTGCATAATCCTAGTGGGTTTAACTTTATATGTGATTTTTTGCTTTTCTCTGATAGATTTTTAATTTTTGTTGGACATGTGGAATTTTAACTGTTATGTCCTATGAGCAGTGAATCTTAGGTATTATTATCCCTGTTCTATACATGAGAAAATGAATGCTAAGATGTTAAATGAAAATCTTGATAAACTCTTGAGTAATAGAAGTGGGATTCTAAGCTAAAGTTACCTTTTCATGTCTCTACTCTTAATTATCATACTCAACAGTTTTCATAAACCTATCGGTTATGTGAAGCACAATACAACTTTATCAAACATGATTACAAGTGTAACAGATACTGCCTTTATCACTCTCTTGCTAGAGCAACAACTCCATAAAAACAAGGGATTCATCTGCTGGATCCACAAAGTGTAGTGATTGGTGCATTGTTGGACTGCAGATAGCTGCTGTATGAATGTATCAGGTGGTTCTCAGTGCTGGCTGCAGTGAATTCATTCATAGAAATTTTGAAACATGTTAGAAACTTGTCCCATTCTCCAACTAGCATCATAACCTGGATAAACTATATATATATATATATATATATATATATATATATTTTTTTTTTTTTTTTTTTTTTTTTTTTAAATTTAGAACAGGGTGTACAGGGTTTCACTGCGTAGATTGGACTTGTAGTGATCCTCCTGTTTATAGCCTCCCAGGTGCTGGGATTACAGGTGCACATTACCATGCCCACTCTCAAGCATATAATTTTAACTATCTATAAGTCATTCTCACTGTGTTCTCTTGCCTGAACATACATGAGAATTAGCTGAAAAACTAACTACATAAGCACACAATGCTTGACCCCCTTATATGCAGCAACTGTTCTAAATGCTGAGGAATTTACTACACATTGCTTGACCCCACTCCCAGAATTTCTGCTCACTGGGCTACGATAGATCTCTGAGATCTGTAGTTCTTATAAGGTCACAGGTAATATTAATGCTTATGGCCTTTAGGTCACACTGTGAGAAACTTCTGTTCTAGAAGTTTGGCTATAAGGGTCTAGATGCAAACATTTTTTATAGGACTTAGAAGTTATAGGCAGACAAGCCAGAGTATACTGGTCACACAGGCAATGCGGGCTTCTCAGTCTCAGTACACCCATACCTGTTCACCTGGTTGCTTTCAATGTTTTTTTGAACAATGGCCTATTTTTTTATTATCTAAACAAAAACATTTATTTCTTTCAGTTTGACTTCAAACTGTTTGAGCTTGTGACCAGTTTTTACCCTTCCAAAAGATGTCTTCCTCTACCTGGGCACTCCATACCACCACAGGCAGAGTAGTGGCATCTACTCCAAGAACTCTGGGGCTATCTTGCCTTGTAGACACATCTTCCAGTTGTTCAACTCTGTATCCTAGTCCAACATCCTGGAAGCAGGAACACTGGCAGTCTTTCTGATATTAATGAAACCAAAGTTTCTTCTTTAATATCTGCTCTTTGATTATTAAGAAATTATCAGGGTCAGCCAGATAGCTAAATGGATTAAAGCACCTGCTTAGGCAGATGCAGGGACCAGGGTTCAAACCCCAGCATGCAGGCCCCTGCACTGCCCCCAGAGTTCACTGAGACCAGGCATGGTGGCGTGGGCCTATAATCCCAGCAAATGGGAGGCTGAAAACAGGAGGAGCACTATGAGTCTCCAATCTGTGTAGTGAGATACTGTAGACCTTGTACTAAATACATAAAAAGGAAAAAAGAAACTATCAGATAAACTGATGAATATATTTCCATTACCTCAAGGCGCCACCAATAGAAACTAATAACAGGTCTTAAGTACTAATGAACTTTGGATGAAAAAAATAAACATTTTTATCTACATGATCAGCCTTGGCCTTTCTAGTATTTGGTTTTTTTAGAATAACTTCTGTTCCAGACTGTTCCTTTTATACATTTATTTTTTGTATTTTAAGTTGTTTGGAGAGGAGCTGCTCCAGTTTTACAGTGGTGTTTTTTCTTCCCCTATTAGGTCCCTCTGCAATGCAATCAGCATTTACTACCTCACCTGCAGCAACTGTTCTGAAAACTGCACTGATGTTCTGTTTAGTAACAAGATTACCTTCTTAATGGACCTCCTGACACACCAGTTGACGGTATGTAATCTGACTGCTTCAACTTAGAAGCAGTTAAGATTTGAGAAATATTCCCTATGGAGAAAACCAGAAGATTAAAAAAAAGAAAAAGGTTAGAAGGGTAAAAGAAGGGCTAGCAGAGAAACCTCTAAGGTATTTGAAGATTTTTGAATTGGATTTGCCTACACTCCATTGTTCAATGGGTAACAGACATGTATCACAACTGCTGAGAACACAAGTTGACATGGATAGACTTGGCAGTGGGAGCAGATGGACCCAGTGCCAAACCTTTAAAGCCACAGGAATGAGTGCTATATAGAGAGAAGAAAACTGGGAAGGCCTCATAGCCTCTCACTAGCTTAGTTAAAAGGGCTAGTTTCAAAAGGGCTTTTTATGGCTATTTAGATTTTTTTTTAATTAAGAAACTCCTCTATCAGAAATTGACAAACCTATTATACTTTTGAAAGGGAAACAAACAGGTATTTGTCTCCTAAAATTTAATTTCAGTTCACAGATGTTGAAAGAGGTAAGCTCAATATAATATGCAAAGGTTTAGGTCTGTCAGTTGCAGTCTCCAGAACAGCACTGAGGCCAGAAGTTTCCTGGGGAAATTTCTGAGCCCCTCAGGTATTGGCACAACATCACTCTTGAGCTGCAAGTTTATAACACAGGAGATTTGTTTTTCAGAACTGATTTACTCATACTCAGCATACAGTTGTAATAGTCCTTCCTTAAACTCTATGCTTTTTTGCTCTCTTTCTTACTCTTATGAATTCCTATATATTTTGTACACCAAAGCACTGTGACATTTTCTTCATGAAATCTTATGCAGCCTTACACCTTCCCCAAGTCCAGGTTAAAAATACTTGTGTAACTCTAGCCATCATATCTCTTGCAGAAGGGATTACATTGAATCGCATTTATTGAATTGCCCATTCTCCACTAGCCATAATTGATGAGAACAGCAGATATTTGCACCACTGTCTCTGAGCTTCTAACTCAGGACCTGACACTCAGTGGGTTTAGTACATCATTGAATGAACATAGTATGCAAGAATAAATTAATCCTGCACATCACAAACTGAAAAATCAGAACAGTGATCACAAAGCCCTTAGAGGCAGGCAGTGACAATGAGAGGGCATAGCCATGTAGGAGAATAGAGAAATGGCTCAGCTGTCACACAGCACAGCAATGGCTACAGAATGATGGTGAGTCAGGGGTTTTATTCACAAGAGAAGTCATTAGAATATGGGTAAGACATGTTAGCAAAATTTCTTGAGAGATCATTAAAATATAGCACAAGGAATAAAGAGTTAATATTTACTGTTTTGGGGCTGGGGAGATGGCTCAGTGGAACAAGGGCCTGAGTTCAATCCCTGGTTCCGGAAAAAAAAAAAAAAAAAATTACTGTTTGGCTTTATGTCTCAGCTATTCTGATTTACATTGCCTCATTTTGCTTTCAGAACAGCCCTGTGAAGTCATTGCTATCCTATTTCACAGACAAGGAAACTCAGTCCCTGAGAGGTTGACTCTTCCAAGGCAATATAAATGGAGTCATATAGCCAGTAGTCAAACTGAGAGACAGTCTACATGACATCTGGTACTTTGGGGGCTGGGAGATAGCTCAGTAGAATAAGCTGCTGCCTGGCAAGTGCAAGGTCCTGAGTTCAATCCCTGGTACCACATTAAAAAAAAAAAAAAAAAAAAACTGGTACTTTTTGAAAACTTTGGAATCCTAAAGACCAGAACAGAAGTGAGGAACTATATCTTTATGAAGGAGAATAAGGACATGCAGGAATTACATATAATACAGGATCCTGGACCAGAAAAATTACATTAGAAGGAAAACTTGGAAATTCAAGTATGGTCCATGAAACAGTTAATTTTATCAGTCTGATGTGAATTGTTTTCTTTCATTAATTATACTGGTTTTATAAGATGTTATTCATAGGGACATTGAGTGAAGGAACTTCCTACTATTTTTATAATGTATTTGCTGGTTTAAAATCACTTCAAATCAAAAACAAAAAACAGGCTAAACCCCATCATGCCCTCCCACTGTTCCACACTGCATCATCAGAAGGATTTACTCTGAAACTTACTTGCTATTGATAATGGAAGAAGAGATATTACTTTGAACAGAGCAGATAATTTTATGATGGCATTTAAAATATAAATGAGCAAGATGTCTTATAGAAAAAAATATTTTCTTTCTTTAGTTTCAGAATGCATAATTCTTATGAAAGAAATCATTAGATCATTTATTTATTCTCATTTAGTAATGATTACATATCTGTTATCTACAGTTTCAAAGAAGTACAGACTATAACCCCAAAATTCCAGGAAATCCCACATAGGATAGGAATAGACACTTAGATGATGTTGTCTCAACTTGGGCTACTGTAACAAAACACTATAGACTGGCTAGGTTGCATTCAACAGAAATTTATTTCTCAGTCCTTAAAAATTGGAAGCCCAGGCTTAACATGCCTGTATGGTGATGCTTCTGTGGACTTTTTCATAGACTACAGACCTCTACCTTCCTCCTTCATCTTCACATAATACAGCAGAATGAGCTCACTCTCGAGGTCTCCACCTCATGACATAGTTACCTCAAAGCATGCCTCTATGTAGCATCACACTGGGGATGAGAAATGCAGACATCCAGTCCATAACAGTTGCAAGCCATGGTGTAATGATAGCCTACATACATGCCATTGGCACACAGAGGAGGGTGTTCTGTGGCTCTGCCTGGGTTGTCACAGAGAGAGGGACATTTGAGATACTTCTTGCTGTCACTAAGTACCAGCCGCATGCCAGGAGCATGTATGTATCCTGATTACATTCCTCTTCCTTGAAACCCCTAACTTCCTTTGAATAATATATTCCCTTGCTTCTGACCTCAGGATTTCTTGACAACCGAAAAGCTTTTAATCTCTCAATCAAGGATTTCACCATGTTCCATGTTTATTCTGCTCTGCACATTTTGCTGATTTTGGAACTGGGATTGAGAGACCTTTATTTGCCAAACATATTTTGTCCCTCCTTTCCATATATGTGGCACATCCTGGTGTTTTCAGTTATATTTCGGTTCTGTATTCTGTAGCTGTCAATTATAGTGTTGCTGTGACTGGGCCTGTGGCACAGGAGGATTTGTGTCCTGGATTTTCATGGCTGGTAATAGTCATTTTATATTTTTAGAAATCACTAGAATACATCTTCATTTTTTCATGCTAAACAATTTTAATGTACATGTTACTGAAATGTGGACCACCAACTTATTTCCCTTTAAGGAAGGGATAAAAAAAAAGCCTTCAACATATTTTTTCAGAAGGAATAGAAAAAAACATAAAAGAAGCTAATAAATTGGGATCATGCAAAATTTATTATCATGTACTTCAGCCTTTCTTGGCAAACTTAGAAGCTTAGAAGACATTTCTCCTCCATTCTAACTGCCTTGGATTTGTTTTAGCACTCTGGAATTTCATTTCAGTTTGCTGTTCAGATGCCATGGTTACAGAGGTGAATACAACAGTGTTTCTTTAGATGTTTACTCTAGACACCCACAGTTGAAGTAGAGAGACTGCTCACATAACTATCATAAACAGTTCTATAATGTTATCAGAGCCAGAGTAGCCCAAGCAACCTAGTAGAGTACCCAGCACACAATAGGTGCTTATTAAAGACCTGATGCGTGAATAAATGAATGAAGGAACAGATTCTTGGGGCTGAGTCAGGTTTGGGGAAGAAATTGGATTTGATTGACTTGAATATGAATAAAACTGACAATTCTGGGTTTATCATTTTCACAAAATATTAATCAGCATAAGTAAGACTATGTGATTTTTCTTGCAGTATAAATGTAGAGTAGGATTTTAAGGATAAATTCTCAGAAAATTTCTTTGGAACCCTTCAAAACTAGCCCTTCATTTAGACAGTCTTCCCCAAGAAATGGAGACTAACATCAGTGTATTATGTTCCACAAAGCATGAAAGCTTTAAAATACACCAGATTTCTTCATTCACTCATGAATTATTAAGCATTTTCTCTTGGCCTTCTTCTGTATGCCAATACATAGAACAGTAGACTTGTAGCCTCAGGACATCTATAAAAGGTCAATGAAAGGAATAAGATGGCAGAAAAGGAAGCTAACCTTAGTTCCCGTTTCCCCAGTTGAGACTGATGTAACCATCTACTGGACAGTGTACCTTTTATGAGAACTTCAGGAACCAGTTAAGAAGTTACAGTAACCTAGGCAAGCTCAAGGCCAAGAAAGACCACATTGAAATAGCTAAGAATAGCTGTTTGACTTTATCTCTGATTATATCCCTGCAGACCAGCACAGCTTTGTACTGAGGGAGGTTACCCTATCTTACACCTTCTTGAGATGAGTGGCAGGGGCTGAGACAGGAAGAGAAAAGTGCAAGATGGGGCCAGTGTTTCAGCTTTTTAGAGTGCTGCCAGCCTCACTCCAGCCTGGTGGTTATTGAATACAAACAGCAGCAGGGACAACTTGCAGTAGCACCAGAAGATCTGCACTACAAACAAGGCCAGTGCAGCTTGGCATGATCTCAAGAAGGCATCTCTGACCTTCTCCATCAGAAACAAGAAAGAAAAATGGAACATGTATTCAGTGGGCCAGTTTTTAAGAGGAATACTGGAAGTCTTTGTCTTTCTCATCTATTTTTGGTGCTCATAGACCAATGGATGCTACCAAGAGCAAAAGAAAGCAGGGTAACTTGATCCTGTAGAAGCAGAGAACTCATAGGGATGCAGGCAGACATCAGAGGAAGTAAGAGATTATGTCTTCCTGAAAAAGAAAGCAGCAAGCTGTCCCTACACATAGGACCCAGAGAAGTTACATTCCTCAGAAAAGTTTCAGAAGCCCCCAGAATCTCTAGCTAAACTGACTGATGAGGATCTGTCCCTGTAGGAAGCTGACTCATAAAGACTGGAAGAAGTTACTGGTTTTTTCCAGTGTAGAGATTCCCATCAAAAAATGTGAGATACTCAAAGAAAGAGGGAATGCGAGAACAGACAATGTCTATTAACCACTCCTAAAAAAACATGAAGGTACATTGATTACATAACAAAGAATACAAAACAATTATCCTAAAGGTCTTCTATGAACAGAAGAAAACATTGCATAAGAAAAATGAGAGTATTAGCAAAGAGAAAATATTTTACAGAACAAACAGATTTTCAAACTGAAGAAAAAAATAACTGCCCTGAAAACTTCACTACAGGGGTTAAACAATAAAATCAAAAGCCAGGTCATTTGAAATTCTCTAGTCAGTAGAACAAAAAGAAAAAAATTTTTAGAATGATGAAAGCCAGTAGGACTGATGGGAAACCATCCAACAGACTTATGCAGTATGGAGGGTCCAAAAGGAGAAATGAGAAGGCAGAAAGTTCACTTGAAGAGTGAGCCAAAACCTTCCCACATCTGGGAAAGGTAAATGTATATTCAGATTTAAGGAGCTCAGAGGATCCCAAAGAAGATGAGCTCACAGAAATACACACTGAAACACATAGTAATAAAATTATTAGAAGTCAAAAAGTAATGGAAGCAACAAATGTGGCTTGTTAAGTCCAAGAGCCCACATGTAACTCCATCAGCTACTTTCTCAGAAGAAGCCCAACTGGAAAAGAATGGGAAGGGGGTGTGTTACAGTTCTGATCCACTCTGAATGGGAGATGGGAGAAATGATAGTCCCCAACAAATGATGTTGGGAAGATGGATATCTACATGCAAAAGAATGAAGTGGAGCCCTGTCTCCAGTTGATCATTTTTGAAAGATGATTAGATCAAGATAGGGAGCTCTTGTGAGTAGGAGTAGTTCCCTTGAAAAGAGATCCCAGTGAGCTGAATACCACACACAAAATCAACTCAAAACAGATTAAACAGTTAAATGTAGGGCTTGAAACTGTAAAAATTTTAAATGAAAACATAGGGGCAGCTTTCATAACATTAATCTTGGCATTGATTTCTTAGAAATGACACCCAAAGCACAAGCAATCAAAGCAAAAATAGATAAATTGGACTGCATTAAACTGAATGGTTCTGTGCAGGAAAGAAAATATCAGAATGAAGAGATAACCTACAGAAACATGTATTAAAACCTAATCAACAGCATGATAGAATTGAGAGGAAGCAGCTTTGAAAGATGATTAGATCAAGATAGGGAGCTCTTGTGAGTAGGAGTAGTTCCCTCAAAAAGGGATCCCAATGAGCTGAATAATTGTTAGTGATAAGTAGCCAAATTGAAACCCTTCTGCAGCATCAGTAGGAGTGCAACATTATACAAATACTATGAAAAACAGTATGGAAAATCCTCAAAAATTAAAGTCAGGACTGCCATATGATCTAGCAATCCCACTTCTAGTATTTCTTCCAAATAATTGAAGTTAAGATTCTGAGTAGATACCTGCACTGCAGCACTCACTGTAACATTGTTCATCATAGCCCAGAGGTGGATGTAACTTCATTGTCCATCAGATGAATGGACAAAGACAATGGGATCTGTGTAAACAATGGAGTGTAACAGCCCTGGAAATAAGATGTTTTCCCATCTTATCCCACAACTGAATGAATGTGGATGCTGTGTTGGGTGAAGTGAGTAATCTCAACAGGAAAAATACTGTAGGAATCCACTAATAAAAAGTATTCAAAGTAAACAAGGTACAGTCATGGTGATGAGGGAGTAAAAACAGTGTTGTTCAATCAGTATGGAATTTCTGTCATAAAGAAGAAAACTTTTCTAGAGCTCTCTTTTACAATAGCTAACAATATTGTAATATATATTTAAAATTGGTTAAGAGGGCTGATTTCTATTACATGTGTTATACCATTAATAAAGCCCAGTGAAAGTATTATGGAGTGCTTTGAAAATATATTTGATAGACTTTGGTGTTGAACAAGACCTAAGAAGTCCAATATACTAATGAAAAAACTGAATTGTAGAAAAAGGATCACAGTTACCAAGGGACAGAATCATGAAATAGACTTTAAGTAGACTGTGGACCCCTGTCTGCTGAGTCCCTGCACAGGATGTCCCTTCCTATAATCAGAGTTGACACAATCTCACTTTATTAAGTAGAGAAATGAAATCAAGTAACACTTTTGTGACTTTGATTTTATACAAGTTTAATGTCATTTGGGTAGAATATACTATAGAACCATTTAATTAAAAGATTTATAATTTCTTCATGTTTCATTGTTTTAAAAGACATTAAATATTTTATTAGCAGTCTTATTTTTAATTCATAGTGACCTGTTCTTTATAAAATTTTTAAAGAATATGCTGATAATTGGGTGTATGTATTTTCTGGAGCCAAGCAGGTTGTTAATTGAAAAGTGATGTACAAACCTTAAATAATTGATAAGATACTGTTGAACCAAAGAGGCTCTCGGTGAGCTCTTCAGAAGGTGACAAGAAAGGCTAAATACAGGCAAAGAAAATCTTAAATGCAACCTTACAGCAGGGGATTATTTTTCACTTAGCTGTGTACAGAGCCACTCAGGTGCCTGATGACTGTCGTTACAGCAGCAGGCCTAGAGCTCGCCACTCACCATATTGTTTCTTCACACTGTGGAGCCAGAGCATTGACTCCATAGTTAATTACATGACAGCAGAGATTGTCAGTCCTGCAGGTGACAGCACTCTTCCCGATGCCACCTGTACCTTGTCTCCCACCTTCCTCCTCGCTATGTGACATTTTCCTGGCCTTTCTAGTACACCTTCTCTTTTCCTTCATCACAAATGTGAGCTCTGTTCTATTCATCAAGCTGTGTCTCTTGTTGGCACACACATTTTAAGAACTGGAGAGGAGGTCTTCATGGTGTCTGGTTTAGTTCACTCCACTTGTAGAAAAGAGGACAAGGACCTTAGAACAGAGGAGAGATGGGAGACAGGTGAAGTGTGTGCTGCCAAAACTGTTCCCAAATTCAGATACTCAACCCCAGTGGGCATTCTTTCTACTCAGTTACTTGTTATGCTACTGGTTTACATTTACTGAGAACAACTAAAGCACACTGTCACTGGCATGGAACTTTAAATCAACTTTCAGAATTTACTAGTAAGGAATTATGGATAAAAACACCTTGATCTAAGTGATATTTATAGATCAGTATACCAAAAACATTAGAATACATTTCCCTTTCTAGTGTATATAGCACAGACATGATAAAGTATATGCTGGGTCATTAAAAAGCTTTAGATTGTGCAAAGCATGTTCTCTGAACATAGTGGAATACAATTCAAACAATATACCTATGAGATCACAAAAGAAATTAGAAATACTTTGAGCCATATGATAATGAAACTGCAATATATTTTATTAAAGCAGGAATGGAGAAGTTAGTAGCTTTAAATTGAAGTGTGTAGTGAATTTTCTCTGAATATAATGTGGTTAAGCTAAAAATCATAGCAAAATGATAAAATCTATATATAGTTTTAACCTGAAAACTGAACAATAATTATACCAATAAGCTTATTTTTTAAAAAGAAAATTGAACAATAATAATATCAGAGAAAATTGAACAATAATAATATCAGAGCATCAAATTGTACACCTGAAGTATATATAAATTTTATCAATTATACATTAAAGCTGCGATTTAAGAACAATAATGTGTATCAAAAACACTTGGGATTCAGTTAAAGCAAAACTAAAAAAATGAGTAAAGTTCTTTGAAGTATACTTACAACTTTTCTAAAGCTTATGATTTTGCACATACATACATACACATTCATATGGGCATGCAAATATTTTAAAAAGGAACAGAGATAAAAGCTCTAGAAACCTGGAAGGAGTTGATTAAAGTTGCATAGTTTCCATCAGGTACCAGTATTGAATCTAAAAACTGAAGGGTGCAGCATAATTTAAATACCAGTACTTCTTGGGGATTAAATGTAGCTTTCAACATTTTATTTTTTGAGACAGAGTCTCACTATGCATTTCAGCTAGCCTTGTGCTGACTTTTATAGTCCCCAGACTGGTTTTGAACTCACAGAGATCCTCCTGTCTTATCCTCCCAAGTACTGGGATTACAGACACGTGCCACCACTCCCAGTTCTGGGGCCACATGGTGGGTACACTGGGTTCCAGGGCTGAGACCAGGCCAAGACCATGCATGCGGAGCCAGGGATCAAACTTGGGTCCTTGTGCTTGCCAGGTAGTTGCTTATGCCTCTGAGCTATCTCTCTGGCCCCTATAGACTTCACTTAAAATAACTCAGTTTAACTAGAGAAATGATTGTTCTAATAATAGAAATTAGAGCTTTCATAGTAAACTAATGGAAATATGTTTAAAATCCTTGCAGAGAAATTTTTTAAAAAGCTCTTTGACTCATGTTATGAAAACTCCTCAGAGGAGCTGACAACAGTTCAGTATACATTTTCTGCCTATCTGAGCCCAACTTGATTGCTCTAATTAAACATAGAGATTAAGGAAAATTGTGATCCCAATACCCCTGAGAGAAATCTATAAGTACTTCAGGGGTTTTGTGGTAGAAAGTTCACTCTATCTACAGGTGCAAGGCTACTGTAACTGAAAGGCACAGACTCTCTCATCAGCAGTGCAAGGGAATAGCTTAGGTCCTTAATGCTTGATAAGTCTGAGGGTGCAGGCTTGGTTAGTTGCTGCTAGGAAGGAAGAGAAAAACTAGAAACAGAAGCCTGTGATAGTGCACCATCAAGGGTAAGAGTCATACTTGTGCCCAAGTGCATATGTGCTCTGAAAGTAGAGAGGTAAGAGAAATCAAAAGGGTAATCCCAAAAGGAACACCAGAGCAGGACTCAAGGGAAGAATGAGTCAGACAAAAGTGGTGGATTGAGGAAGGAGATTGAATGGAAAGGCAAGTATGTCAGGTGTAGGGAATGGGTAGAGCCTGGAAGGGTGAGAGGAGCTCTGTCCAGACCTCCCCAGGACTGTGTGTGAATGCAGCCTCCTCCTGCCCTGCTGAAGCTTAACATCCTCTGTATGCATGTAGACATGGAAGGCACATAGCAGTGTCTCCTGAGTTTCCAGCAAATGAAAGAAAATAGTAACAGCAGACATTAACATGGTCATGCACACAGCTAAGTTCCTGTCTCTCTGCCCTTTCCTACTCCTCTGGGGGTTTTATGAGATGTGCGAAATGGGCTAAAAGCATTCTTTATGGCTGCCCTCTGCTCTAGCACAGTTCATTCTCACCTGTGAAAGCAGTCTGTTTAGAGAGGGAAAAGCAGCAATATTAGGTCTCATTAACACCTCTGACTGCGCAAATGAAAGCCTTACACCGACTGTGCTCAGTGTGGAGGTGTGTTCCTTGAAAGATAACTTGCTTTCTCTCTAACCTTGACAATGTAATTTAACAAATGCCTGTGTTTTAGAAAGTGTGCTTTAAGTTTGGCAGTTTCTTATAAACATGCACTTACCCTACTTCCCAGCAAACCCACCCCTAGCTGTTTTACTAAGAAAGATTAAAACACTACTCTACAAGAGGAAAAAACAGAAAAGACTTGCACAGAAATAACCTTAGCAGCCTTATTCACAGTAACTTAAATTCTCGAACACATACCCATCAACAGTGAATTGATTAAGGTGGGATATGTCTGTATGTAGGGGTAGTATTTAGCAACAAAAGGAAATGAATTACCAATATTCTCAACAGCATGGATGAATTATTCTGAATTTATGGAAACATTATTCAGAGTTGAAAAAGGCTACATTCAAAAGTTACTGCCTGTATCATTGCAGTTATGTAAGTCCTGGAAAATGCAGTGTCTGTAATGACTCAGAGTGGATCAGTGATTACCTAAATCCCAGAGCCGATAGGAAACAATGACTTAAAGGGGGAACTTACAGAAGTAGTAAAAGTTGTTTTGCATCCTGATTGTGATGGTTCTCACCATCATATTAAATGAATACATGCGTACATCTATCAAAATTCATCAATGTGTATACTTTTAAAAGGATGCATTTCACAGTAAAATTTACTTTTAAGACATGCTTTACAAATTAGGCAAATATTAACTGGTAAATCTAAACAAAAGTTATATCTCATTGTAAAATTCATTGCTTTTGTTTTAGAAAGGAAGAAACACTTTCTAAAAGGCAAGAATGTAAGTGTATTATTGAGGAGAGAATGTAGCTGGTAGATAAGGGCCATGCCATCTTCACACTTATATCCATTCCTTCAAGTGACACTGCTGCCTTCTTAACTGTCTTCATGCAAATAACAGCATGGGAGGATGGGGAGGATGCTTATTTCCTTTCTTATACTTTAAGTGACTATCGTTTAGTCATATTTGAGTG
Organism: Ctenomys sociabilis; assembly: GCA_004027165.1. Taxonomy (NCBI): domain Eukaryota; kingdom Metazoa; phylum Chordata; class Mammalia; order Rodentia; family Ctenomyidae; genus Ctenomys; species Ctenomys sociabilis. The sequence goes on along the minus strand of PVKA01008266.1, from coordinate 57,476 downwards.
TCTGTTTCAGCAGCAGTTTGTTTGACTGGATATCATAGAGCATCCAGACAATCCAGTGTGGAGCTTACTCTCAGGAAGCTTATAGTCTACCACAGGATTACCCTAGTAGGCCCACAGACCAACCACCACCTATTTGTAAGTAAAATTCTATTGGGATATAATAGTGTGTGTTTTACATGCGGCTGCTTTCGCCTGTCAGCAGTAAGCTGAGTAGATATCACAGAGATTAAATGTCCTTCAAAACATAAAATATTTATTGTTTGGCCGTGTACAGAGAAAACATGCCAACTTTTAGATAAAGATAAGACATGGGTGTTAATGCAAAGTGTATCATAAGCAAAGCTTGCTGGCTCCTGCTCATGGATACGACCCCTTACTATCACAACTAAGCATCTCAAAGAGCTCTCTGCATCCAATCTCTTCATTCCCATACCATGTGTTCATTGTCTACCCATGCCAGGTTGGCTTCTTCTTCTTCTTTTGCTATACTTACCATGCTTTCATCAAGATAACCAGTAGCTTCCAAGTTGAAAGTCTTGCTTTTGCTTTTGGAAAAATCTCCCTATTTTTCAGTATTGATGTTCCCCAAGATTTGTATTCCCCAGGCTACATACACTGATGACCCCAAGTCAGCATTTTCAGTACCTGAAATTCAGCATGATTGGAACCAAATAGCATATACACTCCTCAGAAACAGCTTCTCCTTTGTCGCCCGTACTAGTAACAGCACTGCCATCATAGCCAAAAACCATATCTTTAAACCATCCCTCCCCTCATTAATCCTTTCCCCCACTTCCACAATATACACTGTAATTAGATTTTTTTTTCCATTCTCCACCATCTTTCACTTGAGACAATTCAGTGACCTCTTTCCCTTGCTTTTAGTTTTAACCCTTTAACAGCTTTGTGACAAGAGTCATCTTTCTACAATGAAAACTATTTTTGTCAACTCCCTTGTCTCAAATCCTCCATTCCTTACCCCTCACCTTCAGCATAAGGAGCCAGACTTAGTGGAGTATGCCCAGGCCTGTGTGACCAACTGGACAGCCTGATTTCCCAGTGCTCTGGTATGCACGGTAACCACATGCCAGGATGTCAGACTGACCTCAGAAGCTCCAGTACTGAATGAACTAGACAGTGACCATGGTGCTTTCAAACTCTTAAGTGTCTGATTTTCTTAGCCCTTGAGAATCCTTGAGCATTGTTACTGTAGGATGATGTCATTGGTGGTATAGATACTATTTTTTACCTTAGCTCCTGCAGAACTACTTTCTCACTGCCATCAATACACCCACTTTCTCCTCTTTTCCATTGGTTTCTATTATATCCTGGTTCTTAGATTATTCCAAATAGTTGTTGCTTGTTAAATACATGGTCATAGATAAAGACTTATAGGATCATGGAATCTGAGAATTCTAAACGGCCTTAGAGATTAGCTGGTCCAATCTCATACCAGGAAAGACAGTGAGCGGTGTGGGAACAAATCCCTAAATGTAGAGGTAGAATTTGAGAAGCTGTTCCATCATTTACTAACTTCACCTTGTTGTGTAAGTTGTTTCAACCATCCTGAGCCTCTCTTTCCTCATTTGCATACTGGCAGTAATCTAGATATGGAGGGTTGGGTCTGTAAGCTTCTAATGAGATCATTGTGTATAGAAGATCTATTTCACCACCTTATAGTCAACTCTCAGTAAATATTAGAGCTGAGTGTACTCATTATGATAGATGAAGACCTGGCAACTCACAGGTCATGCTGGTCCTGGTGGCTGGGCTGGGATAAAACCTGGGCTTCCCCCTCCCAGCAGTGTTCTCAGCACACCCCAGCTGCTTTATAAATGCCTCTAGAACCTACTCATCCTTTCACTGGATGAATACTTAAAGCAGTTGAATTACAGATAGAAATGTAGTTCACAGTGTAGTAGGACAGATACACAAGAGGGTTTAAAATGTGATGTGATTAAACTACAGTAAAGCAGAGCATGTAATAGCTGTCTGCAGACCTTGTCAGTATGTGGGAGAGGATCAATGGGGAAATAGAAGGTGCATCCTATAGACTAACAATTAAAGGAAGAATAAGAAGTGAAATGGAGTGCTGTGCCGGCCCTGCCACCGGGACACAGTGAGACCTCGATTGAGACTGGGCGTGCTGTGGCAGGCCTTGTAATACCAGCACTTGGGAAGCTGAAAACAAGAGAATCACTGAGTCTGATCTGCATAGTGAAACCCCGAACACCCCCTAGACCTTGTACCAAATACAAAGAAAGGAAGAAAGAAAGGAAGGAAGGAAGGAAGGAAGGAAGGAAGGAAGGAAGGAAGGAAGGAAGGAAGGAAGGAAGGAAGGAAGGAGAGAGAAAGGGTCACATAGAGAAGTTATGAACATCCAAAATTTCTTTCTTCCTTTTATTCACTTTACAGATTTACTCAGGATGACTACTATATTTTTTAAGTGTTGGTTTTATCTTTAACCTTGTGAATGTCTGTCATTGGCTTGGTGAATTTATAAAGTAAATATCAGAGCCTAGATGCATTTAACAAATATTTCTTGAGTACCTATGCCCAATGTTGTTCTAGCACTAAGAATATTACAATGAGGGCTGGTGAGAGCTCAGCGGACTAATGCACCTGCTTAGGCAAGCATAGGCAAGTGCAGGGACTGCAGTTCAATCCCTGGCACAACATAACATGCCAGCCCCACCCCCATGGTGGTCCAACCAGCCAGAGTCCTGGTGTAGTGGCACATGCCTATAATCCCAGCACTGGGGAGGCTGAAAGCAGGAGGATCACCACAAGTCTGAAGTGAGACCCTGCAACAACCAAATACAATTTAAATATATATATATGAGTAAAACATAGTCCTGCCCTCATGCAGCTTATTTTCTTACAGGGTTAAGAGGAAACAAATATATAACACATTATCGGGTCTAAAGGAGAGAAATGTTACTCTTACTAAAGTACCCTGGCGGTGTTTTGAAACTGTCTGATTGACATTTGTATTTCAATAAAATAAAACTAAATAAAAAAAATAATAAAATAAAAAAAATAAAAAATAAAAAATAAAGTACCCTGGCAAAGCTTGTGGGTAAGGTGATATTTGAATTGAGACCTAGAAGAAATAATGGAGTGAGGCCTGAAAGGACCTAGGGAAGAGCATCCAGGTGAAGATGAGTGAGAGCAAGAGCCAGACAGACGAAGCACATTACATAGTCTAGAGAAGGGGTGGGGCTTATGAACTTTGGGGATTTTAGTTTACGGGAGCTGAGAAACATAAACATGGTGAGCAGAAGAGATGATTCAACGTTCATAGCAATGTGACCACTGCACTATACATCTAGAAAATGGGCTGATAATTTATTTTGTTAGAATTTGAACTAAAAAAAATTATTTCTAAAGAATCAAAAGCATAAAATATATTAGAATAGGTAATATTATAATAAACTATAAGATATCTTCCTTACTATCATAATACTATTTGTGGGATTAAAATGAGGGGGAATTTTTTAAACTATTTTCTAATAATTTTTAGGGGAATTTTTTTTAAAGATGTTGAAAAACTATTGGTCATTCCTATATAATTTCCTTTTTGTATTTTAAAGTCAGGGAAATAGTGAAAATAAGTGTTTTCTATCAGCTTTATTTGTATGCATAATATAACATTGGAGATGGATGTTTTATAAAATATTAATGGTGAAATACTATTGTGTCCAAAGTGACTCTAGGAAATAAAATGACACCCAACAATGCAGGGACTTACTCTTGATACCATCTTAATAGAAGTTTCCTAAGCAATTTCTTATTGGTTCCTAGTGAACACATTCATATCATGATCATTGTGAACACAATGCCTGAGAATACTAAAAATAAATTATATTGAATTACCACTAATTACCTATTTATTTTCCATCTTGTGGAGTCATGTTACAGAATGATGGGTTTGTTTATGCTGCTAATAAAAGCATCTTTCCATACTGTAGAGTGTAGAAAGAATCTCAGGTCACTTTGCTGATGGGAGGTAAAAAGAGTATGAGTTTAGCTCTTACAAATGATTAAGATTTTTAACTTTTTAAATGTATTTTTTAGTTTTTTTGTACAGGGTCTTTTGCTAAAAATACCTGGCCTCAGAGCTGGATCCTTTAATACTGAGTTTATTCCTAGATTAGAGAATTTGGACCAATATTTTTCCAGTCCTAATGCTTTCTCTGTCTTCTAGAAAATCTCTGCCCTTTGGATCGTGGATTCCCCAAAAATGAAATGAAAAGATTTGATTCAAGTGTCTTTCTGTATCTAAAAGTATGTGAAATCGCTACTGATTTTAAACATAAAATACTTAAAAGGAAGATGAAACTACAATTGGAATATGCACATGAACTTGCCTTGTAATAAGTTGCTATTATAGGAGAAATATAATGACCATACCAGTATACTCTAAAGGAATATACTAAAGGGGAGTTGGGAGTGTAGCTCAGTGACAGAGCACATACTTAGCATATACAATGCCCTTTGTTTAATCCCTAGCACCAGGAAAAATAATAATAATAATAATACCATATATACTAAAGGAAAAAAAGCATAAAATCATTGGGAAAACATGGTTTTAGATTTCTGTCTTGAGGTGACAGATTTAGATGAACCAAATGCTGCATATCTCACTGTTCCCAGGGCTGTCCTTGTACACACCAAAAGGTGGCATTTACCAGCACTGGAGCACAGGCTGGTGTACCATGGGAGAAGGCAGGAAATGCCTTGCACACCTCCTCAAAGGACAGGCTCCCTGGCTGACATGGTGGAAGTTCAGAGTATTGGTCTGTAGGCAGATAGCAGAACTCTGGTAAATATGCACTCCACCCATCAGCAGAGTCCCCAAAGAGCTGGCTGCTCCTGACTTACTTCATCACAGCAAAGAACAATAATACTCAGCTAAGCCGAAGCCAGCGGGACTGCCTTGAGAAGACTGTCCTTTACAGTGGAAATGCCTTCTGCCTGGAATTGATTTTTTTTTTAAACTCACATTTTAAATTTTATTTTAAAGTGAAAGACACAAAGAGAAAAATAAAATGACAAATAGCAATAGACACGATACAGAATTTCAAAATGAGAATAGGAAATTAATGATTGCTATATTACCTATTGTTATCATCAAATATGTTGCTCAGATTACCATATATAATTATGCAATATTGATCAAACAATTAAACTTTATCCATTCCTTTCAATAAACCAATAGAAATTAGTAGCACAATTATCTTAGCTATCTTGTGTATATTCTTTTTTGCCTTTCCCCCATTCCAGTTGTTCTTTCCTTTTTAAAAAAGATAAACGTAGCTCAGCATACTAAAGCGCCTGCTTAGGCAGGTGCAGCAGCGGGGTTTTGATCCCAGGTGTGCCGTGCTAGTCCCACCCTTGGGGCGTGCTGAGATGGCAAGTGAGACTGGGCGTGGTGGTGTGCACCTGTAATTCCAGCTCTTGGGAGGCTGCACACAGCAGAATCGCTATGATCACTGAGTCCTATCTGCTTAGTGAGTACCTGTAGACCCTGTACTAAATAAATAAACAAATAAACATAACAAGGAAACCAAATTTCAAAACAGCTTATTAGGACAGTCACAATACTTGATATATTGTGTATTGCTGTTCTCCAAGTAGGTATTCAGAGTGAAAGATGTAGATATCATACCTTATATATACAATGTTGGTGCAAAACTTTCATTTTTTATTATATAAAGAGAATATGAAATAGTAAAATTGTCTTAGTAAAAAATGAAAAAAAAAAAAAAAAAGGCATTAGGAACAGCACAGACCTTCACCAAACAAAGCAATAGGAAGTCGAAAGTGGTTGCTATATTACACAATGTTGTCTTCAATATGAGGAAGTATTTATTTATTTATTTATTTATGCAGTACCAGGGATCAAACTTTTTATCAAATCTAATTTTTAAAGACTAGGAAAAAAAATAAAATAAATAAAGACTAGGAAAGAGCCTTTTAATGGCCCTGAAGATAAGCTCCTCTTTTTTTTCTGGTAATTTTGAAATTCTTTCCTAGAGGAAACATTAGTTTTCTATTAAAACATTACCTTAAAATAGTAAAAGAGGGGCTGGGGAGATAGCTCAGTGGAATAAGCACTTCCCTGGCAAGCGCAAGGGCCTGAGTTCAATCCCCAGTTCTACAAAAAAAAAAAAAAAAAAAAAAGTTACATAAAATAGTAAAAGAAAAATCTACAGAGAGAGAGGAGAATTTTTGTGACCATTTGAATGAAGTGAAATCTTGATGAGAGACACAAAGGAAGACTCCACCAAACATTACAAGCAGAATGCTCTGTGCTCAGTAGAGAAAAGGCTGATGCTAAATGAGGAAATAAGGTGAAACAGTACTGGGAGAAGAAATCTAAGTGACTGAATTGGATGTGAGGTTTAAAGAGGCAGCTGGAAAATAGGAAATCCCAATGAAAAGGTAAAAGTCACTGGGTTCATGGATGGCCCATGCACCCCACCTGAGGTCCTGTTCATCTCTACAAACCTAACAGGGGGTGAGGGGGGTCCTGCCTTCTTCACTCTTCTTGTTGTAGCCAGTAAATTGGGTTTTTCTTGTTTGGTTGGTTGGTTATTTTTTGTCTTTGTTTGATTGATTGTTTGCTTTTTGGTTTGGATTTTTGTAGTTGTTGTATTTTATTTTATTTTGTTTTGGTTTTGAGACAGGTCTTGCTAGAACTTACTGTGGAGCCCAAGCTAACCTCAAACTCATGTTCCAAATGCTGGAACAAGTGTACACCACCATGCTTGGCTTTACAAGCTGATAAATTGTTATAGAAGTTTTTCAATTTGTCTTTATTTATGAACCACTGACAAAATGATATTTATAAAATTATGTACAAGGGCCAGACAAATAACTCAGCAGATTAAAGTGCCTCCAAGCAGGGGCTGGGTATTCAATCCCCAGGCTGTTAGGCCAGCCCTGCTCCTGGGGCAGGCTAAGAAGGCGATTGAGATTGGGCATTGGGCATGGTGACACACACCTGTAAACCCAGCTCTTGGGAGGCTGTACAGGCAGATCACTACCAGTCAGATCTAGTAATGAGACCCTGAACACCCTGTAGGCCCTTCCCTAAAAAAGTACAGAAAGAAAAAAAGTTATGTACAGAATCCCAGTGAACAATCTCATCTGCTACATGTACTGTCTATATCCCAATGAATAGTGTAAAAGTACATCTGAGTTGCTTTACATTGACCTGACCATCTTTTGGCAGATGAAGAAGTGACATTTGGCCCCTAAGTCCCTTTTATGTTTTTGAATAATAAAATGAATCAGCTTTTTTTTTACTGTGTTTTCCTAGCAAACCTCACCTAATTTCTTACTCTCTTGCCCAAGAGTAGAGCTCTTGTGGAATCCATGATTTTTGACATCAGTGAGGCAGCATTTGGCCACAACCAGTTTTCATCTCCCTTTACCAGGGATAAAATTTCTCCAAAATGCTCAGTAAAAGAAGGACCAGATAGGGCATAGTGGGTACAGATAAGGGAAGGCATATGGGTATTAAAGCCTAACACACCAGATTCAAGTCCCAGCTCCTCTGTGAAACCTGACTAAAGAAAATGTTTGATTTCTTTATCTGTTAAAGACTACATGGGATTGAGAGAAAAGAAAAATGCCTGTGTACCTGGTATAGCAGAAAACCTCAATAGACAACAGTTTCTATCCTTTCCTCACCATCCTATGAGTGTGGCTCATAATTTAATTTTTTCTTGGCATCTCGAGATTTCTTGTTATTTTGAGCATTGGCAGTTATACCAATTTATAGTAAATAATAATTTAATAGGAAATAAAGATGAGTAAATCTATCTCTTCCTACCTGACATCCTATTGTATTTTTAAGTGTTTTCCTATGCCTGCTTCTAAAATGGTCAGTACTTTCTTGGGTTGTTTCTTCTATTTTGTTTTTGAGATAGCATCTTGCTATGTGGTTTAAACTGGCCTTGAACTCTCTATGTAGCCCAGGCTGGCCTTGAACTCTCAGCAATCTTCCTGCCTCAGCCTCCAGAGGGCTGGGATTACCAGTATGAACCCCCATGCCTGGCTCTTCTTTTATATAAATAAAAAAACCATAACTTGTGACAATTTTGCAAAACTGAAGGCTGAATTATGGTGCTGCACACCTGTAATTTCAGTATTCTAGGAAGCTGAGGCAGGCAGATGGCAAGTTTGAGCCCACCCTGAGCAATTCAGTGATGCCCTGTCTCCAAATGTAAAAGAATTAGGGGTGTGGTCCATACAAAGAATCTGGGTTCAATCCCTAGTACTAGAAAAAGGATCAAGGAAGGGATGGAGAAGAGTAAAAGAATGAGGAGGAAAACCCAGGGGTGAACAGAACACCACTTGTTCCACTTGCAGTAGGTGTTCAGATGTTAGATGAGCAAGTGAACATTCACTGGTATCTCAGAGGCATTTCTGATTCCTTTTTTTATTTCAACTGCTCTCTTAAAATATGAAATAATTGGTAAATAAAAGATGACAAATTATACCTGTGTAAATGCATAATGTTTTATTGGAAATATTTCATGATGAAAAGCAGTACAAGATTGTTGAAAAAAGGAATGTAAACATTTGTAATGAATGAAGAACCTTGACATTACCCAGAAATGTGTTACTCATTCTTTTTTCAATTATTTATTCTTTTATAGCATTTATTTATTTATTTATTTATTTATTTATTTATTTATTTATTTATTTTAGCAGTACTGGGGGTTGAACTCAGGACCTTGTGCTTGCCAGACAAGCGTTTATTCTACTGAGCTATCTCCCGAGCCCTGTAGCATGTGAATGAACAAGGAAGTTGTATTCCTAGAGAAGTTACTGGAGTTAACTTTAAATTATAGCTGATTAAATACATAAATTACATGTTACATTCTTCCTGTCTGGATGCCCTGGTAATTTTATAGTAAATAGATAAAGTCATAAGCCCTTAAAGAAAGAGCCCAGGGAGGAAAAGATAGTAAGTATGTTTTAATCTAGAAGGCAGATGATTGAAATGTACCTAAAAGCTAAAAACTAAACTACCAGGAAGAATGCCAGAAAACCTGTGCCTTAAGAATTAGACTTACCAGCTGTCTGAGAAAAATGAGAGTGTAGATGGGGATGAAAGGAGGGGAATTTGTGGAACACCTAAATATGAGGCTGTTTAGTAGCCGCTGGTGCTCTGTCTCATCTGATGCATGCACTGCTCTAAGTAGCCATGAAGAAATACTAACAAAGAAATTTCTGAAGGCTGTTAACAGAGCTTCTCAAGCTCTTCAGATCACATAGCTGCAGAGTCAGAACTCAAGTCCAGTTTGTGGCTCAAAGTCCAGCTGTTAACCACATTACTTCTTGTGAGGTGTACACAGAGACAGCTGAATGTGACCCTGTGTGCTGTACTAGGAAAACAACTGTTTTGCCATGTTTTAATAAGAAATGCAAGTGCATCATACTAGAGGAATTTGGAATTGGGCTTTTAAAATTTATTCTAATAAATAATTATGTCAGTTTATTAATGGATGTATTTTCTGAGTTAGTGTAAAATTTTAATATAGATAGTACTTACTCTGTACCTATGTATGTGCTAATAAGCATTTTAAGTTCAGGAGCTTATTTAATCATGAGCTGTATTATAGGTACTGTCACTACCTCTGCTTTATAGATGACGAAATTAGAATTTAGGAGTAGTGATCCGCCCAAGGTCAGGCCAAGCTGGTCTTTGAACGGGTAGTCTGACTTCAGAGCCAACATCCTTGACCACTGCATCATCCCCACTAGAATTTCAGAATTATTTATGATTCCAGCAATATTCTAAATCTTCTTTGTTCATTTTTGGTGGTTTTATGGAAACACATTTACTGTAGGCTTCTTTTCTTTTAGGTTTATATTCCAGATGAAAATAATGCTATTTTGGGAAGAAATACAAATAAACAAGTTTTTGAAGGCCTGACAACTGGACTTCTCAAAGTCATTGCTGCGGTTTTTGGCTGCCTGATTGCTAATCGACCAGATGGAAACAGCCAGCCAACTACACCAAAAATATCAACACAGGAAATGAAAAGCAAACCCTCACGAGGTGATGCTTTTAACAGTCGAGTTCAGGACCTTATCAGGTAAAATTGTTAGATTTCTTAAAACTTCATTCTTTTTTTGTATTATTCTTTATTTTTACAATGATGTTGGTTTGGGGAGATGGCTCAGTAGAATAAGCACTTCCCTAGTAAGCACAAGGGTCTGAGTTCAATCCCCAGTTCTGGAAAAAAAAGAAAAAAAATGATGTTAAAAGAATTTAAACCCTGATGCCTTCATGAAATCAGTGGTTCTCATAACATTCTCCTGAAATTCCTGGCAGAGGATACACCACATTTTGGAGAGAGAAGGAAAACGTTACTGAAAAACAACCTCCAGCTCATCTGCTATTCTTGATATTTATTTATTTATTTATTTATTTATTTATTTATTTATTTTATTGAAGAACAAATAGCGATGAGACAGTTTCAAGACAAATTAACAGGACAGATTCGATAAATTAATACATTGTAAACTGTTTTCATATCAAATAAGGTACATATATGATATTATACTTATAGACATTATTATAGCAGATGTCTCTAATTAGTGAATAAGAGAGTGTAGCTGTTTACTTATCTTATTTTTTATACCTAAATTATATCACAGATTCAATAATTAATACTTTCTACCTTGTTATTTTCCTAGTGTATTCTTGATATTTATATATGTGATGATAAAATATGTTGGAGCTCTTACAGCCCTCTTGATAACAGTTTAATATCAGTTCTCTCTAACTCAAGGAATATCTGAGAATTCACCATAGTTCTTCCAGGGTTATAGATTTGACTCAGGCTTTAATCAACAATAATAGCCACCAAATATGGAGCACCTGTTACATGCGAGGTATTGTAATACAGTCATTGCAGCCTTATAAGTATAGGATTTCTAATTCAGGCTTTATAAATGAGGAAATTGCTCCTAGAGGTTAAGTGTTTCAGCCAAGGTTATATAATAAATAAGTGTAAAAGTAGGTAGGAAAGCTGTGACTGGAACTCACATCTAGCTGGACTCCCAACATCTGTTTGCTGTCTACCACACAGATGTGGCAATTTCTCACACCTGTTCAAGGTCAGCTGTCTTTCCTCCCAAGATCTCTCTTCTCTCCAGGGAAATTTATTCCTACTTTGACATCTGAACTCCTTTCCCCTGCAGAATCTTGAATCAGGTAGGACATTTAATTTCCCAGTAGGATTCCATCTGGTGTTAATCAGTTACCTGTTCCACCAGTCATCAACTCTTCTGTGGTCTGCACTGATTTCTGGCTCTCCAAATCCATGCAATTTGTTGCTCTCTGAAGCTTATGGTAGCTTAATAGGAAAAAGAGAATGCCCTCCCCTGCATTCATTTCTTTCACAGTTCATAAATTTCCTCTGGCTTCTTGTAGTGCTTTTTTGGGAACAGTTGTTTCATTCAGTGTCTTTCTTACCCTTGATTGCTTTGTTCACTTATCCCTTCCATCTGCTTGCCCTCTTTCCCTAAGCATATTTATTGCTGAAGAGCACCAGGCCCTTTGGGTCTATAACCATTTATCTTACAGCACTTGGCTTTTACCCTCCCTGCCCTTTCTTTCAGTTGCCTGATCCCATTCAATTTTCTTGTGTCCTATGGTCACTGTGGAGCCTATCCCTCTCTGCTGATGAGTACCATTGTGTTCCGGCCTTCTCTCGTGGGCTACCCTGTGATGTAGCATCCCTGAGTTCTTGTCATCCAGACACCTTAGCCACAAGTACCATTGTGCTGAGGTGAAGGCCTGACATAAGCCTCTAGTATAGTTCCAGTGGGTCTTTCTAGAGAAAATACATACAAGCTTCAGAGAGCACATTCACATAGGTTATAAATCTAGGGGTTGGGGATGTGGCTCATTCCTAGAACATTTATCTAGCATGAAAGCCTTATATTTCATCCCCAGAAACTCTCTCTCTCCCTCCCTCCCTCCCTCTCTCCCTCTCTCCTTGCCTCCCTCCTTCCTTTCTCTTCCTTAAAGGGAGAAGATATTATGGGAAAAAGCAATAGTGATATCTGTAAAATCAGTTGACTCGTGTGGGTAACAAATGATGATATCAGACCTATCCTAGTTTTCCTCTGACTTGAATCTCATTTGTTAAATGTTACTTTCTTATAAATTATTAGTTGTCAGTTGCATTGATGATTCCTGTGTATAGAACCACAAGGCAATCTTGAGTCTACCTAGTTGCACACAGAGCATGCACAATCTTTTCCATACTTGCTTTCTCACCTTCCCAAGTATGAACTGACCAGAAATCTCACTGTACTCTACTACCATGTGAGTACTTTTGTCAATTGAGAGGAAAGGGTTTGAACTCAGTGTTCGGGCCTGATCTCTGCCCCACTTCTCCAAGGTAAAGCCAGAGGGGAGCTGGACCAAACCCTGACATGCATTCCATTCGTTTCTTCCTTCAGCATAAAAAAGGAAAAAAATGTGTCTTTTTCAGTGTTTAAATGTACTATTACTTTATTTTAAAATATATCAACATATGCAAAAACATTAAACCATTAATGGTTTAAATGGTATCAATAATCATGTTTTTGCATATCTCTGGTTTTCACAGAGAACAAATTGGTCAAGCAATGGCCGTGACTCATACACATGGCTGACAAAGGATCCACAAAGTGTGGTACAGGGTTTCAGGATAAATCCTGAGGGGACTTACTTGACTGACCTTATTAGATACAAAAGTTACATTTCTTGTTATATAAGTCTTGCTTTACTTGGTCTTAACCATACAGCAGAAAAGTATAAAAACAAGGTATAAAAAGTAAAGCCATGGGGCCAGGGAGATGGCTCAGTGGAATAAGTGCTTCCCTGGCAAGCGCAAGACCCTGAGTTCAATCCCTGGTTATGCAAAAAACAAGTAAAGCCATATTAACATGCTGAGCTGTAGAAGGCTCAGGTCAACAACTTCTGACATTGCCAGTCCTACAGACAGCCCACTACTATTATAAACTACTGGACTATATTGGAATATTTTGCTGAATTCATGCAAATTTAAATGACAGTGGAATACCCTTTTCTGACAAAATAAACAAAAAAGGGATACAAATGCATGACCATTTTGTATCTGTGTATTCAAACTAGGATAGATATACAGGTACATTCTCTTAATGAATAAAAAGATATGTTCAAAAAAACCAAAAGATATGTATAGTCACTCTTAGACTCAGAAATGGTCTCAGAAATAATTTTACATTCTTATTAAAAGTTGAGACTTAAGAAAACACCCACACACCTAATAACACCACAAAGAAACAGCATGGATAGGGGCAAGGACAGTCTTATTGTAGTAGGAGTCAGTAGACTTTGAATGTCCTAGATCTTTTGCCTGAGCTAGTGCTTTGCCTTTCATGAGCCTCAGTTTCCTTCTCTGTCTTGTGGAGGTGGTAATATAATTCCCATGGGGCTGAACATGGTTTTCTCAGACCCTCCTGATTAGACTGTAAATTATTCAGAGTTTTTAGAATGTAATGTGTTTGTCCATATCAAGACCTCAATAATATGTTTACTCTTTAACTCAGTAATTTCACTTATGGAAAATAATCTGAAATTTGGCAAAACATTTGTACATAAAATGTTTATCACAATGTGGTTTATAGTACTGAATACTGAGAACAACTAGAAGTTCTAAGAATATTTTAGTAGTAGGATATTATTCAATCATAACAAATATTTTTGGCCAAGGAAATGGCTAAGTAGAATAAGAGCTTCCCTGGCAAGCACAAGGGCCTGATTTCAATCCCTGGTTTGACCAAAAAACTGCATGTATATATTTTTAGTCTCTAGAATCTAGACCATTTTATAGGAAATACATCATACAAAAAAATCATATGATACCATGGGGTATATCATATATCATATCACATAATGAGCAAAATTCAATTTGTGACAAAGTATACAGAATAAACAATGAAGTTTTATCAACAAATAAATTCGCAAAATAGGTCACAAAGATGGAGAGGTAACTAGCAGTTTAAAGAAATGTACACCTGTACTGTGACTATGCAGAGGGGAAAGGTTGGAGACTAAAAGTATGCCATTAGGACTGTGTTTCATTCTTAATTCTGTTTGCATCTCTTTGCATTTATTTTTCAGCAGATGTTCTCCATATAACAAATAAGTTGATCACCAGAAATCCCCATACTTGTGTCTTTCTGTTTAGACATCCCAGTGAAAAGAGGTTCTTGCTGTGGGTGTTACTAACCCCACCATAGAATAGTCCTTGTCAGGTCATGTTCCACACCTGACCAGTCATTTTAGTCAAGGAGGTAAGTGTTCTATCTGTCCTGTACCACTTGCTCACCTCTGGTCTTAGGATACCATGTTTAACAGTCCCTAAGAACCACACAGAAGAGAAGAGGAGAATGTATAGGCAGACAAAAACTAAAGCTTTCACAGTCTGCTTTTTCATGGTGTTTTCAAGGTAGCTCATTGAAATGGTTCATGCAAAACTTTCTAAATTGAAAAGTTCTATGCAGTATAAAAGCCAGTTTTCAAATGTTTGATTCTATTAAATCAGATTATATTAAGATCCTTGATATGTACTAACCTATCCATTTCCTTAGGATGGGCTAAAGGTCATCATTTTATGCTTTCCAACTTTAAACCAGTAGAAGATACTTAGTAGCCCAGACAGGTATATTTCCTAATATGAAAGGATAACAGAGGCATTATTTTGTAGCTTCTAAAAAGTGAATTTGAGAGAGACTTGAAACATGAATCATTCATCATATTCTCCTTCCTTTTGCACAAAGATGTGTTGATAAATAAATCATAATGGAGATTACAGTGCATTTACAAGTAAAAATATTGACACTTTTGTACATACTGCTAAAATATACACGAAACATGCTGGTTTTCAGAACTGTTCTATTTCATTCCTCCCAGTTTTGTACATGAAACGTAGGCACTGAATCTGTACAAAATGTCTCAGCTGAGGTTGATATTTCTGCAAGGTCATTTGTAGTATGAAAATATCTTTCAGTGAGTGCTTCTTTGTGGACTAATAAAAGGGCTACTATTTTCAGCTAGGTTTAATAAATAGCCTTAGAAAACTGTTTATTGGTCCAAAAAGATGAAAGTGACTTCTTAAATGTGATTGTCAACCGTGGAGCTGGTGCTTTTCATAACATGAGGCAATTAGATTCTCAGTGTTTGTTATGCTCCCTCTTAATGGGGATGGAGTTTTTAAAAATGGAACCTATAGTTGGCATTAGAAGTTTAAGTTGTATAAGAGGATCATACATCTTCTAAATCTCTGCATTCTGGTTAATTTGTTTCCCCAGTATTGTAAGCGTTATTACTTTTTAAGAGTGTAGAAGTATGTAAGTTGCTTTACCTACTGTCAGACTCTTTAGACCAGGAAGACTGATCAGGGGATCATTTCATTACATTATAGAAATAATGATTATTATTCACAGATAAATCTAAGGAAATTGGTATTTGAGCTGCTTTACTCAAACCTGTGTGATGCCTGTTTGCTGGAGAGGTCAAAGCTGGAGAGGTAAAGTTTGCTGTGGACATAGTGATGCTGTAGCCAATGCAGATGGATAACACACGTTTCTCCCCTGCTTCCAGCTATGTGGTCAGCATAGGCCTAATTGACAAACTGTGTGGCTGCTTCCTTTCGGTGCAAGGTCCAGTGGACGAAAACCCCAAGATGACCATGTTTTTGCAGCATGCTGCAGAACTCCTCCATGGAATGTGCACACTTTGTTTTGCTGTCACCAGAAGGTAAGACTCACCTTTTGGAACATCTCTTTATTTTTGCCCATCTTAGGGTCATTTCCTAGGAATTCGGTGGTCACTTAGCCCCCATTCCTCTTTGTCTTTTCTTTGTCATTGGTTTTCCATACTAGGATATGTATCACATTTCTCATTTTTGGAAGCCACATGCTTGTTCCAGTTTTTTTGTTAATATCATAAACTTGACTATCAAGAGAGCTCATAGCTCATCCAATCCCTCTTACACTGAGATCCAGGAATCAAATTTGTTCTCCTTGAACACATGTATCCATAACAAAGCCCCAATCAAGGCAGGCCTACTGGACAGAACAAAACATCCTCATAGTCATTGTGTTCATTGTTTACCTGCTGTCAGTTCCAGGTAGGAAGCCATCCAAAAACAGTAGCTCCTGGAAGTCATCATAATTTAGGGACATGATTAAAGCTGGATGTCCTGAAAAACAGTAGTCCTCTAGAAAGAGCAAAATAAAACTTTTTTCTCCTGTCCTCCCCAAATAAAAGTCACTTATAATAATGACTCTAAGTTTTAAGTAAAAACATGGCGTCTCTCAAGTATAGTGAAGATGTTCAGTAGAATAATCTTCTCAAAATTAAATTCTAAATAGCATTTGGTTTGTATTTTCACCTGGAAATACAGACAAAGCCCAAGGAAGAAATGAGAGCTCAGGTAACTTTGTAGACCTGTGACCTAAATAGGATTAAATAGTGCCATGCTTCACAGAGGCTGGCAGTAGTCACAGTGCTCCATCTGGGACATTGGCACCTGCCTGTGTAGAGGCCACCATGCTGCCTATGGATGTCCTTCCCTTTGGTGTCCGCATACAAGAGCCCTTTCTAGGCCTGGCTCTTTTATGTACAAAGAATTACAGTCCTGTCAGCATCTCAAGTCTATAGTGCCTGTTCTTTTCCTAAAGCCAAATGAATATCACAAACATGAGCATTTGTATATTTGGTTATTATACAGTGTATGGTTTTAATATGTACACTGATTCAGTCACTTGAAGTCTAAAAGCTAGCTGTAGCCTCTCATTTTCATAGGGAAATCCACTGAGGAAAGATTGATTTGAATGAAGACCAATATCTACACCATGATGTTCTTCTGTCTATACACTTATGTTTACTGCTCAGACTGTGGGATCATGTATTGCATTTCTTTGAAGATTTTCTTAGTTAACTGTATGGTAAACAAGATCCTCCCATCTAAGCAGGCATGCTTTTCTCCCAAAGACACTCACTGAGTACCTGCCCTGTTAGCATAACTTGGTGCCAACTGTCCTGTTGCCACTGGTGTGGGGTGGGACTTACAGACTCATACCTTGAACAATGTACTACTGAAAAGATAGTGTGCACAGGATGTACTCCAAAAGAGGTCAAAATTGCTTCCATAAGCTGAACCTCAAAGGATACAGGACAAGTAGAGGGAAAATCCAGTATGGTTCACCGTGTGGTACAGAGATGGTATTGGTGCCCACCTGACATTCACCTGCCAGAGCTTCCTGAATTTCTGTTCCAGTGGATATTATCTGGATAAGAAACTGTTTATCAAAGAGCAAGGAGCTGTCTCCAGGAGTGGCCTCAGACAATGAAAGTGTTTGTGCCCTCAGCAGGACAATTCAGAGACATTTTCACATGGCTTCTCCAATGTCCCAAACAGTAGCCTCACCATGAACACATCCTTGATCCACTTTGCCCCTTCCCTGCTTCCCCACAAATAATCCATTTGCATCCATGTCCTTGCTACAGGCTTGTGCTTTGGGGCAGCCCACACTGGGAGAAATGGATCTGTAAGACTTAGTGTTCTGGGACCAGGGAGATGGCTCAGTGGAATAAACACTTCCCTGGCAAGCGCAAGGACATGAGTTCAATCCCTGGTTCCGCCCAAAAAAAAAAAAGACTTAGTGTCCTGTTCAGATTAATGTCACTGTGGCTGGAGGGGGCAGGAGGTGAAGCCTTGAATGAGTCTCATGACTGTGAGTTGCTGGGAGGTTCAAAAGAAGGCAAGAGCTAGACTGGACCTGTGGAATCCATGTTTGGAAAGAATCATTTTTCTGTTGTAGAATGAGTACTTCTGAAGGATTTACCAAGGGACTCTTGCATGGTCCAAGGGAGAAATACTCAGGACATAGAAAAAGCAAAGACTTTAAAAGGAGCTGGAGTAAATGTGAGGGAGAAAGCATAGGACCTATGATGTAGGGAAAGAAAGGTGGGAGAAATCCATAGTGACTTCCAGGTCTGTGACCTAAAAAGTTTTTAGTGGTATTGTCTCCAAATGAGGAAAGAAAAGCATTTGTTCATATGGGAGACCAAAAAGTCAAAAGCTTGTCCAAGTAGTCCAACTCCATATACATAAATATCTGAATATGTAATACAATTGTTGCAATGTGAATATGTAACTAGATTTAAAATAAATCGATAATTTACTTTGGTTTTTACTAATTTTTAATCCACATTTCCTGGTGTAATTTCTTCAACTTCAATAACTTAGCAAATTTCTATTAGTAAGACTTAATACAGAAGCAGATTATTATAGGGAAAAAAAAAAAAAGTCCAGATGGTTTCCTGGCTTAATTTACCTAGGAAATTATAGAAGTATCTGTATAAACTGTAACTCTGAAAGAAGTGAGAAAAATGACCTCTAATTGATCCTCTCTTAGCCTTCCTTCTCCCAGCCTTTCGAAACCATTAGGTCACAGGGCACAGTGAGTTTTTCCTATCACTTCAAGTTTGTTTACCTCTCATATTAACAAATTGTTTTGTACTGCTCCCCATTTCTTTGTGGAAATTAGATTTCTAAATGATGAACTACAGTGACCTGCTTAGGTAATTTGTTATATGCACGGAGTTTTGTACTAGGTCATCACCATGTCTAAGAAGAATATGAAACATAAATGCAAAGGCCTTGTGGGTTTGCTTTACTGGAGTAATCATGTAATGCCTGTTTTGCCTACCAGAAACCAGCCATACCTAGAGAGTCAAGGAAGGCTTGTCCTCAAAACCCTTTGTGACCAGCAAGAATAAAAGACAAAGAGCAGCCAGGGAAGCCTTCAAAAATTGCTTTTGAGCTGGCAGAACCTGAGATAATTAAGCAGACTAATTGATAGTGCTGCTCTGAGTAAACAGTCTGTCCCGGTGGTCAGGCCTTTGTGCTGTGATCACAGCAGGTCTGCCTCGCAACACCCTCCTATTATGGCCCTAATCTTCTAATTTTTCCCTAGGTGTTCTGAAAGACAGTTTGAATATCAGAACTGGTGTTGTTAAGCTCTGCTTCAACGTGGGGAAGAAAAGTGCTAGCCATGGCCTCTGTAATTAGAATTGGCTTTGAACAACAAACTTGCATTTCTTTAAGTAAAAAGTGAAATTGTGATCCCTCGGTGGGATTTTATTTTAATATGGGAATTATTTACAAACTATAATTCTTAACCACTTAAACAAAATTGAACAGACTGAACTTCACTTTCAAAAGTGTCTGTTTCTTTACTCATCAATTTTCCATTCTTGGACTTACAAAAAGTAAAAAGAAATACATAGCTTTCAAATCTCAGCACATCAACTTAACTTCTTAACTGGCAAGGCTTAGAGTTCCCCTTAAGGTGCTGACTCTTAGCAGAATTAATAGGATCCAAACAGTGATGGGCAGTTCTGAATTATACCAACATAAGCTCCTCACCTAATCAGCAATCACTTGCTGTGTTCATACCTGTGCCAGGCACAATAGCAAGAGCACAAGGAGGCTGTGGGCTCACAGTGAAAGAATGATCCTTATGACTACTCTGGGGGAGAGAAAGAAGCTTGCTAAACACTGCTAATTATAATTAGTTGGAGAAAACTGTTGTGAATTCTAGAACATTTTCACACAGAAGGACATTTGTTTTATATGCCAACATAAAAAAGAATATGTTTCCACTAGAATATGTTTCATATTCTCACATCTATAAAGTCTGGAAAACTGTATTGTTAAAAAGATAAGAATGGCTTATAATTTAGCCCATTAATTATGTGGCTATAAAGAAGTACTTCTCAAGTGCTTAAGGATGCTTCCAAACCATTTGTTCAAGCAAAGGTAAACTTTAATTCTGCCTGCCTGCCTATCCATTCATCTATTGAACAAATATTTATGTAGCACTTACTCTATGCCAGGCCCTGTGCTAGGCATGGGAGAAAGCAGAAGTGACTCAGACATGGATCATGTCCTCAAGGACCTATGAAGTCAGCAGGAGAGAGAAAATGTATATACATTGTCTATGGTCCATGCAGAGAATGATAAAGAAGGTAGCATATCACACACAAAAAGTGCTTAGCATTCCACCCGACACATGTACATGGTTAGTATATGTTGGTACTGTCATCACCATCATTGATGGAATTCTAGTGGGAAGAGAATACTCTTGTTATACGGATTAGTTCTTATTTTCTAGAGCAGCTAGAATTTCACCTGGTCTTTGAAAGGTGGAAAGGATTAGGATATTTAGAGCTGAGAAGACTGACCAAGAAAATAGCATAAGTGAAGACATCAAACCAGAAAAATAGGAAGCATGCTTAAACTGAACTTCAGAAAGTATATGGTGGTAACTTTAAAGCCTCCAAGATCATCATGAAGTTCAGATGAGATCACAAATGTAAAAATAATTTGGAGCTGCCTGAAATGATTTGCTGAGATGTCATAGTGGCATTAAAAGCCTTGGAGTTAGCCGGGTGTGGTGGCACATGCCTGTAATCCCAGCACTCGGGAGGCTGAGGCAGGAGGATTGTTGTGAGTTTGAGACCAGCCTGAGCTACAAAGTGAGCTTAAGGGCAGCCTGAACTGCATAGTGAGATCCTGTCTCAAAAAGACAAAAAAAAAAAAAAAAAAAAGCCTTGGGGTATGGAAGTGACCTGTTAGGAGCCATGTGTGGAAGCATTAAGCAGGCACTGTGTGAAGGATATGTTAGAGAGGTGGTGGAGAATGGGAAGAATGCTAGTGCTCATCTGGGCAAGAGACAAAAGGGGCAGAAGGAAACCACTGTCCCTTGCTGGTCTCTCAGACATCAGCTCCAGACTGCATCTTTTCTGTCCATTTCTCTCATACTCCAGACCTAAAATGCTGCCACTTTCTGCTCACTGAAGGCAATCTTAGTCTCCACTGACTCTTCAGTAATCCTACCAGTTTCTATTTGAATATATCCAGTGACAGAGAGCTCACTACTCACTAGGAAGCCTGTTTATCACTGATAATTTTTGCTGCTTTAAATGTCTCTCCTTACACCAAACTAAACTGCTCCCTCCTGCCATTCTTGCTTGTCCCTTGGTAACACACACTATCCAACCACATTCTTCCTCATATTATTCTTATATTCCCTACCTTGCATTTGCCTTTCTTTTTCTTTTCCTTGTTCCAGTTATGATGGCTGTGTAACAAATTACCCCAAACTTTAGTGGCATAAAACAGCCACTGAATAATCTCCCTGATTTTGTGGGTTAGGGATCCTATCATGACACAGAGAGAATGACTTATCTCTGTTGCCTTGTCTGGGGCTTCAAGAGCCTTAGAGGCTGCAGGTTGGAGTCATCTGAGTACTTTTGACTCCATGGCTATAATTGGTGTCAACATCAGTGGGATCTTTCTATGTAGAGCCACAGAACAGGACAGTTTGAGCATCTTCACAGCATGGTGCTAGGTGCTGAGAACAATCCTCACTATAGGGAACAAGCAGGTAGAAACCATGTCACTGTTTGTGGCTGAGCCTTAGGAGTTACATAGTATCACTTCCACTGTATCCTATTCACTGAAGTTTCACTGATAGGAGAAATACATTTGGCCTTTGATGGGCATGTGACTCTCCTGGAGGAGCATGTGAGACCAGAAATATTGCTGTGGGTTAGTTTTGAAAATACAGCCTACCACTTCCAACCTGCTCCAAGATAAATGAGTTCCCAGTGTCCTGTCTTCAGCTATCTTCCACTTTCTCTGCAGTGTCTTATTTGCTATTGTCACCCTCTCTCTTGGCATCTTTTCTACTAACTCCTAAATCTTTTTGCTGTCAGAAAGCTGAACAAAAGACTCACTGAGTAGCAGGGCTACTCAGTGAATATCATAACCCAGGTGAGTAGTACTGAGGGAAGTGATGTTTGCTGAGTACCTGCATGAGCCTTAAATTGAGCGCACTGTGGGTTCTCCCCCAAAGCACTCAGCAGTCCTGTTCATGGTGACCATATAGCACCAGCACCCCTGGAATGACAAGGAGGTATAACTGTTTGTATGGGAAGAATTCAGAAACAGGAACATCTCTGCACTCACAACTGATCATGTGCAAATGAACAGATTTCTAAAAGACAGTCCTGTACCAGCTTATAGAAAGCCCTGGTTGACTTACAGGGACAGAAAGAGGACCATTTTGTTGGTACAGTTAAAAATGAGTGCTCACCAGTGTGCTCAGTAATAGGCAGAAAAAGGGAAGATGGTGTGGCTCTAGCCTCATGGCTAAAGTTCAGGGTAGTCTCTCCACTGGCTTCCCATTCCCATGGCAGATGAGGGTGAAAGGAAGTCCCAGACACATGTACAGGTGTGTCAGGCTGTAGGTAGCCTGTGTCCAGGATGCACTTGCAGTTAGGCTCCACTGACTCAAGAACTCTGAGTTGGTAGAGTCTCAAAAGGAAAACACTGTTAGTATTACATCAAGGAGCATGGGATTGGGGTGATAGTTAAGTCTATCACCTTGACAGTTCAGGCTGGCCTTGGGCCCACTGTGTAGCTCAGGCTGGTCTTGAATTTGTAGGGATTCCCCTACCACAGGCTTTAGACTTCTGGGATTTTAGGCATGTGCCACCATACCAGGAAACCTTCAGAAACCATAAGCAAAAATCTTTTAAGCCCCTCCTCCTCTAAGTTGCATATGTCAAGTATTTAGTCCCAAAAATGAAAAACTGGCCCATATGTACAGCATCAGAAGGTGTCTGTTCAGTTCCTGTTCTCCAAGTTCTGTGGCCTATGGCAGTTTCGTTAGCTTTTCAGAGCCAGTTTTTTCATAAATTGGTAATTTTTCTTTTACAGGGTTAGACATGGTAGAGGCAAATGGGGGCTGAAACATTAGTCATGCTGACTTATACCCCATACTTCCAAAAATGATCTGAGATGATTGTAGAACAATGCATATTGTTTTAATTTGGGAAAGAAAATTCAAACAAAAGAAAAAGGTTGGAAAAAGTAAACCAAGCCAGGCAAATAAGGTTAAGGCACAAGTCATATTCATAACAAGGCACAGACAGACGTTTCCTCTTGGAATTCCTATTCACTGTTTCTACCAGGAACTTATATTTAATATGTCAGATCCTGACCACTCTACATAAAGAAGCCTCACAGATCCCTACTTTCTCAATTTCTGCCTACGTCTCCTACCCCTGTACACCATTTATCATATGTGACATACTGTATACAGTACTTGATATGATATATTTACTACTTTGTCTTCTAGCACTAAAATGTAAGCCTGCAAGCATAAGGGCATAGGTTTTATTGCTGAATCCCAGGGCCTAGAAAAGTGTTTGCTGTCTGTAAATATCTGTTGAATGAATGAGTGAGTGAGTGAGTGAATGAATGAAATGAATGAATGAGCTCATCGTGGTAGCCAGAACAATATGCCTCCAAAGATGTCTATAATTTCATCCCCTGTACCTGTGTATATTGCATGACAGAAGGGGCTTTTTAGTTGGATCTTAAGATGAGAGAATTGTCTTGGTTTTATAGGCATGTCCAAGTCATCACAAGGGTCCTCATAAGTAGAGGGAGGCAGGAAAGTCAGTGTTAAGGAGAAATTTGAAGATGGTCAGCTGCTGGCTTTGGACATGGAATACAGGCTGAAAGCCAGTGTACACATGCACTTGGAAACCTAGCAAAGGCAAGGAAACAGCTTCTCCCCTTTATCATAGGTCTGTGACACCTAGGTTTACCCAGTGAAATCATTTCATCTTCTAACCTAAGATGACCATAAGATAATCTGTATTGTTGTGAGCCACTAACTTTTGCTAAGTTATTCTAGCATCAGTAGGAAACTGATATATCCCCCTACCCTGCTGGTTGATGGCCTTCTCTGGAATAGGGGCCTGGTCTTTCATGATCTTGAACATTACAGGAGCTCATTGTTCCTGGAGCCAAAAAAGGGAGATCTGCTAAGAAGTAGTTCACTTTTCCTATGTGTGAGATTTTCAGCTATCATAGAAAAAGACAGTAACTTCTTCCCATTCACTTCGACAGTGTGCAGACTTTACTGCACCTCTGAAGTTTCAGGGACTTATGTGGGATGTTCTTACAAGATGCTTCAGGGGTCCCAGAGCTGAAGGCATGAGCAAAGCCAAAAACCCAAGGAGCTAGAAGAACAGGCTAGAAAATTACCAGCAGTACAGGAGGTCAGACTGAATGTTAGCAAGCTAGAAATTGAGACCAAATTGACAGAAAATAATCCAGAAGTACATAGGGCGGATTGTAGGGTCAGGAACTACCTCAGCTTCTTTTTCAGACTAAATGAGGCATGGTGTACAATGGTTTTAATTCCAGAGATTTGCTTCATGCTCACACAAATCACTGCTTTTTGCCCAGCTGTATTTTCCTATGAGGCAAAGAGCATTTTCAGGCACTGTGCAGGAGTATTACTATTATTCCTGAGGAATCTAACTTTAATGAACAAAAACAAATATCCTACTAACATCTGAAGTCCTGGAGTCCAAACAAAAACACTTTGAAATCTGGTAAAATTAAGATCTTACAAGGTAGTGTACAGAATTTCAGATCTGACTTTTCCCATCTTCCATGTATTTTTTTTAAAGAAAACTCTATAACTCATGCCTGATATGAATAAGACCTTTTTATATTATAAACATTTAGGTTTAAAGTGATTATAACTGACAGTTAAGACCAACAGGAGTCAGTAGCCTGTTAATGGACAAATTATTCGTATTCTAAGCTGGATCAAAAGTAAACATCCTTTACAGTCCTTTCAGGTCTGCATTAGTCCGTGAGGAAGCCAAGAGCCACATACAGGTCCTCCTAGCCTCCTTGTATTCTCTGGGCTCACTTTACAGTGAATATTTGTTATATATATATATATATATATATATATATATATATATATATATATATATTCATTTCTGAACTGTTTTCACATCTGAGCTCTAATGGATTTTAATCAATACTCTGACTTCACTAGAAGAGTATTTTCAAAGACTTGAGGCCGTGTTGTTTTGTGGCCTGTCAGAGTAGTGTTTTACTAAATAACAATACAAGACAGGAGCAATTCTAAGGAATTACACTCTATTTACTTACTTTTTGCCTTTATTCTTTAAGAGAAATGGTGAGTTTGTGTCACTTAATAAATGCTTAGAAAGGTTTAATCTTTTAAAGTGATTTGAAGGATAATGCTATATTCCTGAATATCTGTATGAGAAGATGCTGATAGTTTAGCAGTAGCACAAGCAGTAGGAGAAAGGAAGTCAGCATTCTGTGGAACATAATAGTAAAACTTGTCACACTAGCAGTGGTGTCCCTTGTCCCTGAGATTATGAAAGTATATTAGAAATTAGCTTTAGGGAGAAATGCCTTCTGACTTGTCATTGGTTCTAAAAGGCAGTCAGTTTTAAACAAACACAGGCCCCTTTTGGGAACCTGTGTAATAAACTCAGACACATTAATCTCCACTCGTGTCTTTAGTTAGGGTCTGACCTCTAACTCTCCCAGCCTTAATGGAAGGAAGTGAGGGCCCACTGGCATTAGCTAGCCAAAGTTTGTGTAAAAGTTCACATGTGCCTCTAATCGAATAAATGTCCTTCTTCAGCTTGAGCTTTAATTGTGTTCTGTAAGTCAAAAATGTGTGTGTATAACACAAGATTATATTATTGTCTATCTGTATGTCTGTCCCTTAACAGTATTGAACTAATCATAAAACATGACATAAGAGAAAGCAGAGAAAAAAGAAGTCACCTCCTGTTTGGTCTCGGACAAAGCACTGCCTTTAAAGAGTTAGAAGTCTTCATTGTCCCCTGCCTCAGCTGCTAGCAAATTGGTGTAACCAAAAGCATCTCACCAGATCTTCCCAAGTCTTAGTTGCCTTGTATGTCATTAAGAGAAAACTAGTTTCGCTACCAACTGTGGTAAGAATGAGAAAAGGCAAAAAATGTGAAAGTAGTGCTGGCCAAGCTCAGCAGACTAAAGAGCCTGCTTAGGCAGACACAAGGACTGGGGTTCAATATCCCAGTGTGCCATGCTGGCCCTACCCCCAGGGTACACTGAGATGGGGACTAAGACTGGGTATGGTGGATGTGCCTGTAATCCCAGTGCTTGGGAAGCTGAAAACAGGAGGATCACTACAGATCTGATCTGTGTAGTGAGACCCTGTAGACCCTGTAGTAAAATACATTTTTTAAAAAAGTGAAAGTACCTAAAGAGCCTCTGTATGAATCAGATGCCAGTATTTCATAAGAGAGCTGCTTTCTGGAGAAAAGAACAGGTAGACAAAGATGTCAGACTACATGATTGTATTCTTAGCAACATTAGAAACAGGATACATCCAAGAAATAAATGCTAACTGTTGTTATAGACAAAACCACTTTGATATAATGTGAAATTAAAATGAATAAAATAGTTGTAAAAATAAGTGAGAAAGTTTTAAAAGGAGACAAAGTAGTAGGAGCTTTCCAAGCACCACGTCCTGATTCTTATTCAATTACTGGGGTTTCTCAAGTGCACCTGGGCAAAGCAAGAGGTAAGCATAGATCTTTAATGACTGCCTCCAATCCCAGGTTCCGGCTGGAAGGATAACAGACCATAGAGGAAAGCCAGGATTCAAGTTAAAAACCAACAGAAGTTGCCATCCCACATGGGTAACTGGGTAGTCCTACTCAGTGTCGTACAGATCATGCCAGGTTGAAGAGAACACCAAGTGGGCCCTCTCCACTTCCCTCCTGAGAAAAAGCTGAGCCCATAACCCCAACCCTAAGGCCCACTGGAAACAGCACCAAGGGACCTGAGGGTTTATGTGGATCAAGGTTCTGTCACCTTTCTACACCTTCAGATTCAAACCCCATAGAGGAAAAAGTGAGGGCTTCTCTCCAGACCCCTCAGGAAAAGCCTCCATCTGTCCCCTTAGCTGTGAATGTGACATGTTTTCCCCATGTACCATGCTGAGGACCAGGCACACACAGTGTGCAGCTCAGCCATGGGCCTAGGCACCCTGGAACCAGAACAGACAAGGAGGGGAACCTGATACACACTGGCAGCAAGGAAGGGAGGAGGCTTCTCAGGAAAGAGTCTATAGTTTCTAAGAAAGAAAGAAATTGAGTGAATACTTGACAGCCATGTTCACTGTGCCTTCCTGCTCTTGCACTCACTGCTCTGTGATGCCTGACTTTTGGGGTGAGGTGAATTTAGCATACCCTTGCTGCTGTTCTCTTGATTTTAAGACTTTGTTCCCATCATAGTTTCCTCCTCTCACTCATCCAGAGCACTGCCCGCCTCAGTCACAGTGATTATGTTGGCATAATCCCATGCTTGATTGTTCTATGACTCTGGTGTCCACAACCTATCGTACCATATTTCTCAGTGCCAGAACAATGCCTGCAAAAACAGTTGTAGGGTCTCTGCCACCCATATACCAAGGCACTGCTGGGTTTTTGAAGCTTTATGCCTTCCTGGTAGCTGCCTCCCCTAATAAGATGCCCATTGTGTACCCAAAAGCAAACTTTCCTATTTGGGGCCTTAGAAATTCTTACAGTCTTGTGCAGTTTGCCCAGTGAGACTCTAAACAAAGTAGGGCTTTCAAGGCTATGGAGTATAGGGTGGTGGTAGCAGCCCAGACCTAGTTTTAGTGGGCACAGTGACCATTGCTTCAGCAGCCCAATATCCTCAGGAAAGAGTAGGAAAGCCCTATACACTTGGTGGGAGCACTGCATTTGTTCCTGCAGGTTTCTCGTTACCTCATTACACAACTCACATAGTTTGCTTTTAATGGTCTGCTTGTCTTGTTTCATTTGACCTATAAAAATGCTAACATCCCTTAACTAGATTCCTCTCAGAGATTGAATGTTTCTTTGTCAGGTCATATAGTATATTTGACAATAATCGTCAGGATCCCACGGGGCTGACAGCTGCTCTTCAGGCCACAGACCTGGCTGGAGTTCTGCACATGCTCTATTGCATCCTCTTCCATGGCACCATCTCGGACCCCAACACAGCCAGTCCTAAGGAGAGCTATGCTCAGAACACCATCCAAGTCGCCATCCAGAGTTTGCGTTTCTTTAACAGCTTTGCAGCACTGGATCTGCCAACTTTTCAGGTACCACGTCTTGGTCTGCATTGCTAACCAGGGAGTTCATATTTTAATGTGGATATGATATGATGGATATGATGTAATTAGGGCATGAGAATAAACTATAATAAATAGAATTATATATAATAGTTCTGAAGCTACTATCTTCTGGGAATTGTACTAGATCCTCTGAAGTCTTCCTGATTTGTTCTCATACTGTACAGATGGAGACACTGGTGGTTAGTAGTTTGCCCTGAGTAAGGACTAGTTACCTGTGACTCTGCCCCAAAGCACACGCTATGCCACATAGCTTCTACAAGCCTTCTGAATTCTTGAATTCTTCAGATAAGGTGTTATCTTCCCATCAACTTTTAAATATGAAGAAAAGAAATGGTTTCTTATATAAACAGAACCAAAATTAGATACATTATTTTGATTGAAATCACTATGAGTGATTTAACTGAGCGAGCTGTGTCCAGCATGAAGTACATGCACAGTTAAATGTACAAATCCCTATAAACTCTGTTTTTATAGATAAAGAGAAAAAAAAATCACTCTATGCTATAATACTTAACACTCAGTTTAAAACAGATTTTTTTTTTGTGCAGGAAATTTAACTTTAAAAAACACTGAACCTTTAGAATAGAACAAGCTCCAAGTAGATTTTCTGTTTCAGTTTATTAACTGTCAAGTGGCTTCATTAAAAAAGAAACAAACTTGGCAGATGATGAACCCATAATTTAGTTAAATAGCTTTTCTCAGAGACAAAAGGTTATAGAAACACAAACATATGAAAACAGTGCTGTTTGCCATCCTAAAATAGAAGAAACACTTGTCCTACAGCTGCTAACAAATGTGCAATTCTATAATTCATGTCTTCCTGTCATTTTCTCCTAAATAGGAAATTAATATACTATATCATTGCATCAAAGCGTTCAGCTTTATACAGCTTCACAGTAACGTCTGTATTTTATGAAGACCCAAGTCTACTATATTCTTTTAGAAATGTCTTAGAAATCAGGAGGCCCTAATTTTGTCCTTAAGGTGTGTCCAGCATTCTACCTATTAGATTGGTCTACAGTTGATGAAAACAGAAGTATCTAGAAACTCCTGGGCCATCTAGCTAGGGTTAAATCCATGCTGCTGCAGGGTGCACCCCACCCTAATGTCTGGAGAAGTCTTGCTTGCTGAGCTCTTGGGACCCTGGCCTGCTCTGCTGTGCTGCTCACTTACTCAAGAACCCCACTGAGCTCTCTATTTGCCTTGAGGCACAATAGCCAATAATGTTAGGAAAACCAAAGGTATATTTGTAGAACTCTTCATGCATACCTAAGATAAAAATCAAAGTTTCTCCTCTCCAGAGTCTTGCCATTTCTCCCCAGAGAATTCCCCTACTTGAGCCACTTTTACCAGAAACATCAGGAAAAGGCACTAGGCAGCCAGGAGTAATTAGCTGTCCTCAGAATCCAGGTCCTGCCTTGGTATAGGGTGGCCTCTCCTAACTGGTTCTCACAGGGCTCTAGGACCTTGGCTTCTTTCTTCTCTATGTCTCATGCAACCAGTTTCCTTCTTTTCTTCCTATTTTTATTTCTTTTCTGACCTTAATCTGTCTGTCCTTTCTTCATTTATTAGATTCAGTCTTGGTGTCACTGTTCCTCATTCTCTCCTCAGCATTAAGTCCAGGTGACCGTACCCTACAGCAGAGCATGGGCTGGACTCCTGCAGGGCCTTCCTCCTCTGTTGCTCTGACTTCACAAGGTCCTTTAGTCATATAGTTACATATCAACCACCCTCTTGTTTGAATGAGCCTCAGCCTTCCAGATTGAAGAAGAGGAGAAAAGAGGCTCACCTTTCCATGAGAGAAATATCAGTGATATTTGTGGTCATTTTTTGAACTGCCATGCTATTTGGCAAGCTAAAGTGACACCTCTTTCTACATAGCCACCATGAATGTAAAATACAAGAGCAAGCATGTGCTTGATGAACACACACTATGGGCATAGTATCACGGTATAGGTACATTGAAGAGAAAAGGACTATTTTATGATAAATGTCATCAGAGAAATTATTATTTATGCCATTGAGACAACTTATATGTCAGGAGCTAAGTTTGTGAACAGCAAAAAGAAAGATTCAGGTGAAAAGAAGATATGCATCTCAATAGGAGTCTCACCTGAGAAACAACCCTAGAGTTCACAAAGGAATTAGAAAAGGAAACTGATCTGTGTAAGCCAGACCAGCCTCACAGGAAGCAGAGCTGCCACAGGAAGGTACCACCAGCAGAGCCTGGGTCTGGGTCTGATGAACTTGGCCTGGATCCATCACATCCCTTAGATAAGTCATCTAAGCTCCTAAGGCATAGGAGTTTAGATGACTTACAAGCACTATCTGTAAATCAGACTAAAAGCACCTACCTTCCTCTGCTGGGTAGGTTAGCATGTGCCTGGAGTGTGAGGCAGGAGGATTGTGAGTCTGAGACCAGCCTGGGCTACATAGTGAAACCCTGTCTCAAAACATGCATATCTCACAAAACTGTAAGGATTTGATAGAATTATAGGGGTAGAGGTGTAGCTCACCAGCCAAGTACTTGCCTAGCATGTATAAGGCCCTGGGTTCAATTGCCATCTCTGTAAATAAAAAAATTTCAGCACACAGTGCACACTCAGGATGTTGGACTGACTCAGCCTCCTCAAATAGAGAGTTCTCCCAGACTACCTGGAAGATACAGAGTCAACAAACCAGGGGCTGAAGGCAGCATGCCCAGTGTATCCCCACCCTTGCTGGGCTACAACCTGACTGCTTTATACTAGCCGTAGTATACAACAGGAGCACAAGCAGAGCCATTAGCATGTTTTCTTAGCAGAGTGCACCTCATTGTATACTAGTAAGGCTGTCAGAATATTCTCCCTGTACATAGACTATGACTTCACTCTGAATTCATATGGGCACAGCTGCCCCTGAGACCAGGGACATTGTAGATTGCACTCACAGTGACAGTTTTTACAATTGAAGGTGGTCTCAAGAAACAAATCAATGTACTGACTTGGCAATTAATTCTGACTAAAAAGGAAATATAGTTTCCTTGAAAAATTGGTTTAATTTTTATATTCAAACTTACACGCTCCTTGACCTGCTCTTATCAGTGAAGGTTAAACAGGGAGCACTGGGTCACAGCATGCTGGACGCAGCTAATTAAATAAAGGCTGAGCAAGAAGGTGTCACTGCTTGATTTAGAACTGTAGAGCCCTCCTTTCAAGCCTCTTTGGGGCTTGAAAAGCATTTTTTATCTTGGGGCAATGAAATGGAGACACTCTTCATACCCGGCAGCCATCTTGTTTCAGCAATACCCACTTTACCCACAGCTTGGCAAAGCAAAGTCACTGACACTTCCAAGCTGCATCACATCTGCCCTGGTTCAAGCCCACCCAGACCTCAAATCAGGAGATGAGTCTCAAAGGCAGCCTTTCCCACAGCCTGCAGCCGAGCTTCATTCCAGTGTGGGCCGCAGTGTGTTCTGTGGGCCTCGCCTCTCCCCTTTGGCCTCCTGTCGCTCTGTCTGTTTGACATGTTTATTAAATAGAAGCTCCAGGCTGCGCAGGCAGCCCCAGCAACCCGAGCCCCCACCGGCAGCCTTGGCCTGTCTGCAGAAAGGATCCCAGGAGCCCAGATCTGAGGGCCTTCCCAGTTGGGAAGCTTGGGGGACTTTGGTTTTTCACATTCTTTGGGGAACTTGTGGTTTATAAAGCTATTTATTTGAATAATCATTGTACTTATTTGTATTTCTTTTCTATTTGAGCCTAGGTGACTAACTAGAAATGTACATTTATCTCTTTGTACAAGAAAATATCCTCTCCTTTAAAAAAGAAGGACTGGGCCAAGGATATAGCCCAGCAGCACAAGTGCCTGCCTGGGAAAAAAGAAGTATTGAAAGTTAGTTAAGTGGCATATTTATATACATTATAGTATTTTTCTACTTCCCTAAATTTTTTACAATGAATATATGTAATGAGAAAAAATAAGTTATTAAAAATAAGTTGTAAGTTATTATGTTATACTCCACATGGTGTCAGCGTTTTGTCTGCTGTGCTCTACTTCCTGTCCCTTCCCAGGGCAAACATAGCAGGTGTGATGATCACTAACAGAACAAACACCCATGAGCACTACTGAGAAACATAGTCCTGCAGAACTGTCCCACACACTCAGCCCTGCAAAGAGTGCACTGGCCTGGCTTGCTGTGTGATTTGCAGTCCTGCTGTCCTGGTATTAGAAGTCCTAACCACTCCTATCTCTGTCAGTCTATTATAGGGGCAGAGGGCTTGTCCCTTGCATTCCGGCACATGGCCAGCTCCCTGCTGGGCCACTGCAACCATGTCTCCTGTGAAAGCCTACTTCATGAAGTCATCGTCTGTGTAGGCTACTTCACTGTCAACCACCCAGATAACCAGGTAAGAGCTGGAAGGTTGCTGGGCCAAACCAGGGCTGAGAATACAAGGTACCAGAGTGACAAAAGGTAGACTGGCCTGCTAGGGTGCATCTGCCCTCATGGGGCCCTTTGGCCAGGATCTGGGGCTGTGTCTCTGGCCTCACCTCTCCAGAGATTTGATCACTACTAAGTAGCATTAGGGTCATCTCTCAGAGCTAGAAACTGTCCAATGCAATCCTCTTAAGCTGCACAGAACCAGTTCCTCTCTTAGCACATAAACTTCACTGCCTATTCCCTTAGCACATAGATTTGATGCTCTGGCCACCAATTGTTTTGCTATTGTTTGGTTTGGTTTGGGTAAGGTAGTTTTTGCATCTTTCAGCTTGTATCACTTTGTACAGCATATTGGTCTGGTGTCTTCTAGAATTGTTCTTGGCTCTTTGCTTCTGCCTCAGTGCTCACAGCTTTCCAAATGGTGTTGGACAGGAGTCTGAGAGACAGGACTCATTCCTCTCCTTATTGAGTTCCCAACAAGTTTACTTCCAACTGCTTTTCTTGGTTTCTGAGCAAGATTTCATGTGTAACTAGAGCTTCCCTGCCTTACGAAGGTGGAAAATCTGTTACAAACTTAGTAAAATAATAATAATAAGGCAGCTTGTTTCTTTGTGTTTGAAACCAGAGTTTGGCATAACTAACATACCAAATAGTCAGGACTTCTTGACAACCACATTTATCTAAAGCACCCTATGCATCCACCCTAAGTTCATATATTAGGCTAAGAAGCAGAATTCTGGACTCTCCCTTTCACCTCACCATGAGCTTGCTACCTTTTACTTTAGGCAAGTCTCAGATTGATGTGCTTACTTAGACTCAACAGCCTGCAGCAAACCAGATCTGGGCAGGAAGAGGGGGATTGTCAGAGCGTAATGCAGGGCAAGAGGCTGCTCACTGAGAGCTGACATTGCTGCCTGACTGACAGAAGGAACACAGAAAACAATGCAGGCCCAAGGCCTCAGAATCGCAGCCTTTTAAGTACAAAGGACGCTAAGCCCTTCACTATGTTAGTGATTGCAGATCCCTGCCATGCTGACTTTGTGTAGTACAGAGGCCAAATATGTGTCCTA
Organism: Ctenomys sociabilis; assembly: GCA_004027165.1. NCBI lineage: Eukaryota > Metazoa > Chordata > Mammalia > Rodentia > Ctenomyidae > Ctenomys > Ctenomys sociabilis. The sequence goes on along the minus strand of PVKA01008266.1, from coordinate 23,825 downwards.
CATAGTCTCTTACAAGGTTGAAGAATATTGTGGTCCGATTTTAAATAGTGTTTCATAGGAAATATTAAAATACAGAAAATCTAGGGCCTTCCCAAAACAAGTATCAAATAAAAACCTCTGCATCTCAAACCCTGTTGCAGGAGAGTGGGCAGCAGCTCTGTCTCAACCCCAGCCAAGAGCCCTCAGTAGTGCCTCCCTGTAGTCCTCAAGGTAGAGGTAGATCATCTTTTTTGTGGGCCTGGCCCAACAGGTCCCCAGTCTCCTGCAAGCTGCTCTAGGAACAAAAGCCTAAAGGAATCTTCTGGTAGATTTCTCTTCTTCCTGTGCTTCCATTCAAGCTACTAAATTATATTTTCCCCCCTTTAAAAGTTTCCTTTTGGGGGATGGATCCCTGCTACCACATGCTGTACCAGTCCCACCCCCAGGCATGCCAGAGAATGAGTCCAGGCATGGTGGTGTGCACCTGTAATCCCAGCAACTGGGGAGACTAAAAACAGGAGCATCACTATGAGTCTAAGCTGCGTAGTGAGACCCTGCACAAAATACAAAAAATAAAAAAAATTAAAAAAAAAAATAAAAAAACTAAAAGTTTCTTTATGAAAGGTTTTTGCTAATATTATTTGGACAAGATTCATTCTTGTAACTTGTACTTTGAATAACTACTATGAAGATAACAATATGCAATGTATTAACTATTGTTACTCTCCTACTAGTCTGTTTTGAAATTGTTATTTTTTTTTTTCTCTTTAAAAAGAAAAGCTTTTCTGGTTGTAAAACTCCTCCTTATTATTATAAAAAAAGACAGAGCAAGAATAGAACAGTAAGATAGAATCACAGCTCTTCCCAACCACACCATCTGATATAAGCAGGCTCCCTTCTCATGTCTTTCCCAGGAACAGCTTTATAGACTGCACACTTGTTCACATCCTGCTCACCCAGAGCTCTGTCTTTTGTGGACATTCACAGTTTATCTGACATTGTCCTGTTTTATGTTGAAGTGGTTTACTATATCATGACACTCGGCTACACTTGTAAAGAGATAAGAAATTCACATGTGTGATACTATTGGCTGTGTGCAATTCTGTAGCAATGGGTTTGTTGGTTTTGCACACTCAGTGGTAGGGTCATTTGAAACTTTTTACATAAACCAGTTTGTTTGTTTTTTTATAAAATGACAAAACTCAGAATTATATTGGATTTCAGAGAGATTTTCTGCTGGATCATAGATTGTGTCTCCAATCTCACCAGCATGATCAGAGAGAGAGGCCATAGGATTTGTGTTTCTTGATGGCCAGGTGGGAAAATCGTGACTGAGGATGTTTGATTGGAGAAAAAGCAGATAAAATGGTTAAAGAAAACAGTAGGCAATGGAAGGAGGAGAATGAGACCCGAACACTTGCCAGTTGAGAAAGAAGAAGATATGCTGGTAAAGTTCACTACTGAGGTGAGAGCTCATTCTCAGGAAGAACCAGAAAAGTAAAAAAACGCAGGCCTTGTGTTTCAACACCTTGCCTCCCAGAAGGTCTGACACTAACTGGGCATGTACTTTGTGAGGTAGGGGAAACTCAGAGACATCAGCTCATGTCTAGAGCAATTGCTGAAATATAACAAATCTACAAGAAGTAAATGGCAAAAGTAAAAGAAATAAGAAATCGATAGAAAAGTTAGTAATTGCCAAAAGGTGAGCCCCACCACACCTTATGAAGTTGCTGTTGCTAATCATTACTCTTGTGTATGCAGAGCTCTTCATACGGTTGTCTTTAACCTCTGAGCACTTCAGGGAGGCTGTGAAACAAGTTATTCCTCCTTCAGACAGATGAGGGCTTAAGGCTCTCAGTGGTGCCCTAAGCCCCCTGACACACCATAGAGGACCACTGGGAAGTACAAGACAGGCTTGCAGAGCTCACCAGTGCACTTTCCATCTCTCATGCTGCTTAAAGAAGTCAGCACCTTCCTGGCAAGCATGAGGTCCCAAATTCAATCCCTGGTACTACAAAAATAAATAAATAAATAAATAAATAAATAAATAAATAAATAAATAAATAAATAAATAAATAAATAAATAAATAAATAAGAAAGAAAGAAGAAGAAGAAAGAAAATTGAAAAAAAAAATGTTTGGGCTTGGGAGATAGCTCAGTGGAAGAGGCGCTTGCCTGGCAAGCACAGGGTCCTGAGTTCAATCCCCAGTACCATTAATTAACTAATTAATTAATTAATTGAGGTCAGGGAACCCTGCTTCCCTGGCTAAAGTGTGTAATGCACAGGGGGGTGGATGTAGACAGTGGTGTACACTCACCAAGACGGTACCCAGAGAAGCTGGGGTTCTGCCCTCTGGATGCTGACGTGGAAGTCTCTGGGGTATGCTTTTTTGCTTCACTCAGGCAACTCTTACAGATTCTGGCATGGTGTAAGTAAACATGTTTCCTGAACACAAATGGACAACAGTGCACAAATCAGAGGCCTCAGTTCTAGCCATTGCTCTGTCGCTGGGATGAGTTCTTTCTCCTCTCAAGCATCTTTGACTATAGAGAAAGAAGCTGATGGGCTTTGGAAAGGGATAGTGGTGAGGATCCCACAGCATTATCAGCAACTTCATGCTACTGAATAATGGGATTTAAAATAGGTGAGAAGAGGGTACAGAGTGCCTAACATGCACATGAGGCCTTCAGTTTGATCCCAGTACCATAAAAGAAAAGTTTAAATGGGAAAACTATGTTGTGAATCCTTTACAAAATTAAGAAAAAGAAGAGGAAGAGGAGGATTATACCAAATGGTCTCCCTGTGACTACAGAATCCAACTGTCAAAGCTAAGACTGGAACCACACACAGAGCAGCACTCTGGACCTTGTGGGGACTCCCCATCCTTCTGTAGGTTTCATATCCTGTCAGGCCAGGCAGCTTAAATAGCTGCCTGTCTGCTATGCTCAGCATTCAAGTTCAGGGTACCTTGGCTCCCGCTAGGAATAGCAGGAGCCCACCGGTGGGCACAGCACAAGCTTCTTGCTCTACCCATTGTATCTAGCCCTGCATGCTCACCTGCAGGGGCAGTCACCAAGCAGGCTGTATGGTAAGGGCAGGGTGGGACGTAGCCATGAGCCTGCTGAGGCTACAACAGCTCCACAGCCAGCATTTGGCAAAGTTCCTATAACTAAAAAACTAATAGTATTCATTTTTTAAAGCAGCAGTTTTATCAAATTCCTTTTTTGCTCACCCCAAATCCAGTAATTTTCTAGAGAGCATTTGCTGAGGGGACATAATCAGTCTAGGCAACCCAGCTTCTATCACATACTCATCCCGGAAGGGCTCCCACCTCACCTGGCTCACCACTGGCAGTCAGATGGCAACCCTTACTGTTCACTTCCATTCTCGTGGAAGTGAATTTAGCCTGTCCTACTCTCTCTAATCAGAGGAATTTCCTGGGGAATTTTTGATACTTAGTTCATTTAATGTTTCTGTATCATTAGTCAAGAATCAGGTTAATTTATAAGATCTGTTTTCAGCAGAGACTTGTTAATTTCCTACTGGAGAAAAAGAGCTTTATCCCCAAGACAGGATCCAAAAAATGCTGCTACAGCCCTAGACAGTTTGATTAGTAACCACTTTGCATAAAGGATTGACATTTTTTTTTATTTGCCACCACTTAGTCTATTAGCTAGAAGGGCTGGGCCTCCTGATACCAAGGATAACTTCAGAAGAGAAATCTAGATAATAAAATGCCCCATCCTTGATGGAACCAATCATCTCATTCCTATAGGGTAGCAGTTTCTAATTAAAACATTGTTGTTTTAATCAAAGCCTCCATATATTTTATGGTACTCTCATGATTCTTTCTGAATTCTTTGCCATTTAATTATTATAATGAACATAATTAGTATGTGTTGTCAGTCCTTCACCTTATTTGCATTTTGTATTGGATAATTAAATGTGGTCTGATAATTAAATTAACTGGAATGACAGATTATTTGACTGCCTGCGTATTGCTGCACTGGGAATAGGCACCTTCACATATCCATTCTGGTTAATGCCTGCCCTCTCCAGTTTCCAGCTGTGGAGCTGCAGTCTGTGACAGTTGCAAGAAGGGGTCCCTTGTCCATCCTTCCCCATGCAGCCTCACCACAGTGAAGCCCATGTTGATCCTGTCTTCTGCTCTACACAGTGCCAGGGCTTCTGACTCAGCCAGGCAGGCGTGCAGGTATTGAGGTGCTGTCCAAGGCTCTGTAGCTCATTTTTTCCTGGCCTGTCCAGGTAATTGATGACTTAATGAGAAAAACACCAAAGTGTTAATTGAGCAGGTATTCCTAAATTGATTGTGCTGCCCTCGGGAGTCAGTTGCCCTATGCACAGAAACAGAAAGAGCTTCTGAGTGCAAGGAACAAGGACACAGTTGTGTCATAAGAGTGCTGTTTAGAATTGGGAGTGCAGTTCATTGAGTAGCAGAGCACTTGCATAACAGCTCTGGTTCAATCCTCAGCCACCAGGAAAATAGTGGTAATTTTTCAGCATTCCATGCCATCTTTTAGGCCTTCCAGAATGGCCAGACTCCTGCTCACACAATCTTACTGTGCTCTTGTCTCTCCTTATGGTAACTGACTGGTCTGGGTCACCCTGTTGGTGAACTTACCCACCCCATTTTCCTTCCTCCAAGGAGAGATATGGGGGTGGCTCATGGTGGAAATACCAGTCAGGATTCCTTCAGAACTGGCCATTCTTCAGCTGTCATATAACACTCAACTTTCTGTGGTTTTCTTTCTTTGAATGATAGTGTTCCTTTCATAAAATAGAAATGCATCTCGTCTAAGGAAAAGCCTAAGGCTTACTCTCAATATCAAAGAAAAGTGTGAGATTTGGTGGCCAAAAGAGAACAAATAGTTCCTAATTAAAAATAACTTATGCTAAGACACTAGTGCGTAATTGGGCTGATGTTAGAATGGAGAAGTTTGCCAGTGAGCAGGTTTGGTCAGTTGTATTCTTTTTTTTTGTTTGTTTGTTTGTACTGGGACCTCACACTTGCCAGCAAGATGCTATGCCATTACACTAAATCCCCAGCCTGGTCAGATGTATTCAAAGTAAACGGCCTGACTGGGCTCAGTGCAGTAGTCGAATGTTCATCTAGTATAAATGAAGCCCTGGGTTCAATTCCTACCACTTTTGCAGAAGCCAAACCTAAGTGCCTTTTACTTTCTTCATTTTATGAACTTTTCTACATAAAATTAGTGGGAAGTGCTACCTGCTTGTGGTCTATACAGTGCTTTACCCCACAAAACACTGAGGAGTTGTAAGGACTCTTGGTTTTCATGAGTGGCTGCATTGCCGGGGACCAGTATTCGATCCTTGGTTCCCCAAGCCGCGCCGGCCCCGCCTTCGGGTGCACTGAGCCGGCGATGCAATCAGGGCATGGTGGTGCGTGCCTGTAATCCCAGCACATGGGAGGCAAAAAGCAGGAAGATCACTATGAATGTGGGCTGCATGCATAGTGAGACCCTGCACCAAAAAAATAGTAAAAAGAAAAAAAAAAAAAAAAAGCCGGGGTCACTTGGAGTAGACAGCAGCCTCCACAGGAACCTTCACTGAACCTCAAGGCTGAGTAGACTTAAGACCCAGACCTTAATACTTTACAGCACCAAGCTGAGCAAGAACAGGGTCCTCTCTGTAGAGAATCACTTCCTGACCTCCCACATATCCTTCTGCTGCAGCTGTTGCAACAGCAGTGAAGGAAAGAGATACTGAAGAGATATCCAGAATCAGAAAGAGTCTGCAGCTGAACCTGGACTCTGATGACACTGAAGTAAGCGTCAGAGTGATTAGGAACACAGGCTATAGCCCAGCACAGAGTGAAGCCAGAGGACCACAAGTTCAAGACCAGTTAGAGAGAGACCCTGTTTCAAAAGAAAAAATCTAAAAGAGCTAGAGGTGTAACTCAGTGATAGGGTACCCAGGGGTCACTGGTACTACATTCTGTTGTACCCTAATCCCACGGAAAAAGAAAATCCATAGGCTCTAAATTCAACTCACCTTGAAATCCCTCTTTCCTGGCACTGTGATTTGGGCAAGTTACTCTGTTTCCGAACTATAGGGTAAAGGTCATGATGCCACTACTTCCCCATGATTGTGTGAATTAGGGAAGACAGCACATGCCTGGCCCTATACATTCTTAAGACAGGCAGAGGCTGCTATATCTCCTGTTATCATCATCTTCATAGTCCTGTGTCTCAATACCTGGAAATCCTAACAAGGCTGATTTCATGCCTGGCATGGTGATCTGAAGAGACTATATAGATAAACTGTCATTCCTAAGCAAGTTTTTCAGGAAGCTCAGATTTAGAGGTCCCAGTAAAATAACTATCACAAACTCTTAACATCAGAGTTTCCAAGTCAAAAGCTAGCCATCTCAATGGACTCTTAGAAACTGGATTTGCATTGAGTTCCTTTAGCAGTTGCCATAAAATCAGGGTACAGGTAGGCACATTGGGAGGGCCTATTTTAGCAACAGGCAATCTGAAATTCATTGTCCCCTTCAAGTTCCACCCAGAGCAGCAGAAGATATACAAAGGATATGCCAGTGTACAGGATGCTTACCCTCTACCCAGGGTGGTCAGGGTATACTTCCTCTTGGGCCATCAGATACATGAGCAAAAAGGACAGAGGAATCTTTTGTCACATTTAACTCATGATTGATGATTAATTTTTTATTCTATCAAGATCTACAGTCATGGAGGAACTTTTTAAATCAGTCACTCTGAGAAGATATGGAGGCCTGGTCTGTAATCAGAGAAAACACACATCCTGAAGTAGAGGTTTTCTGTGGCTGTCACAGAAAGTCCATCCCATGGAACAAATCCTGGCTCAGATCAGGATGTTTGGATCATGCTGCAGCTGTGCAGCTCTGGTGACCCTGGGCAGTCTCTGCTTCTCTGGGCTTTGATTCTCAACTGTAGTGAGTGAGGTTGAGTGCTCTGAGGTTCTTCCATCTCTGACAGAGGATGAATTTTTAGTTCTGAAGTAAACAGACCACTGGTGACAAACAGGTAGGAGACCAGTGTGGGCATAGTGCTAGAAATTCAAATGATGAAATGTTCCTGGATACAGGTCACTAGTGGTGATACTGGTAAGAGTGCTGGACACACGGCAGTTACTGAATAAATATGTATAAATGCATGAAATGTCAGAGGCTGAGACTTGAATCATCTATGTATGATCCTACAGAAAAGGCCCCCATTCCCATCAGAGGCCCCACCTGAGCCCCCAATCTTGAAAGACCCACTCCTTGTCTTTTACTATCTAATCTCTTGAATGGACTTTTGGCTAAGACTAACTTTGGGTCTTTCCTTGGCACTATAATTTATTTATCTTTGAACACATTCTAGAGTGTCATTTTATTATTGCTGGAACCAGTAGCTTTGAGATCCAAAGGTAATTACTGTGTTTAAAGTTTGAGTACTTCTTTATTTGTGAAGGAAACTTTGGGGAGAGACTCAAATTCCCCTCCTGGGAGCTCCTGGCATCCAGGCCATATCTGGCCTTGGGTGGATTATCCTGAGCATCGCTTTCCCCAGCTATGACACAGATAAGGTCCTAACTCCTTGGACAGTTATGAAAATTAAATGCTGTTCTTACTGCTCAGGGCCTTATTAGACTAATGTTATTTGAATTTTCCATCCTCAAAGTGGAACATTATCACAACAAATCCACTCTGACTTACTAAGAGTTGGTTTAGGAAAAAGTTTTTTACAGTTATGCCCATTCTAAGACTATACATAATGGAAAAGTCTACATATTTACATCTGTAAATTCACAGATATAATTTACAGTGTTCATTGTGAGAGCAAGTTTCCTGAGGGTGTTTTAAAACATTTTCCTCAGTCTTTTCCTATATAGCTCCTTGGGGAATGTGGCACCTTGCAGATTCCCATCAGAGGCCCCACCTGATCAAAGAATCCAGTTTGTCTTTTAGCCGCTAGTGTCTTTGCATTTGAGGACAGGACCCTGAGCTCTAGAGCTAGGCAGACTGAAGTCCTAGGCCCAGCTGTACCATACACTGGCTCTGTAAGCCTGGAAAAACACTATCCTTCATGGGGCCTAATTCCTTCATGTGAATAGGAGTCATGTTGGTTGGGTTTTGTTAGTGTTGTTATTTGTTTTGGTGGGCCTTGAACTCACAGCAACCCTCCTGCCTTAGCTTTCTTGGTGCAGGATTACCATGCCAGCAGGAGTTACCTCCGGGGACTGATATGCAGAGTAGGCTAGGGATTAGTACCTTCTCTAGCCTGGTACAAGTGGCAGCTCACAAAGACAAGACGTTGAAACGATCCCCAACTCCTCTAGATTCCCAGCTCTTAACGAGAACATCCTGACACTTGATACCACCTCAAATGGGCCGTCTCTGCTCATAGAGTTTTCTCATCTGCTGAGAAACTAGAGGAAACTGTTGTCCCCTGTTTGCAGGGCTCCTCTGGAAGCAAAAGATATAGAAGTGTGGAGTGAGGGTGTGGGAGTGGCCCATGCATTGCTATGCCTCAGAACTGTCACTGAACACCCTGCTCTGGTACAGCCACCAAGGGCCTTGGGAGGACCAAGAGACATCCGGGTTCTGCTGGTCAGACCTGACAGTGATAAATACATGCTGTACAAAGGACAATAAGGAGAATCTCCACCTGCCATTCGGTGTGCAGAGCCAGGGACCTCACACCCAAAGAGTTCTCTTCTGCATGGGCAGTGGCCAGACTGAAAACAGAACAGCAATAAGCAGAGAAACTGGAAAATGGCTCACATGAATCAATGTAAACATTTAATGGGCTTTAATTGGAACCTTATCCTACTGTACTTAGAGCAGAGAGATGAAAGCAGAAGAAATCTGAGAGACCATTTATTTCACTTGAGAAAGCAGTAAACTGAAACTACAAAAAGATTTGGATACTATTATATTTTTATGATTAAATAAAATTGTCATAGACTAGTGCTGGTGAGCCCATAAACGCTCTGTGGAATGCATCCCTGCTTTCTGGCAGCTGCTCAGTTAACGCCAGAAAACCTATCAGTCTGTTCTCTACATTTGTGAGCCTGCTGTTCTCACACCACCCAGGAGCTCCATGGTGAGGAAGTTTCACCCAGTTCTGGTATGGGTAAGGTACAGGATCCACCTGGAGTATTTCTGTTTCAGAGCACTGCTAAATACTGCCCATTCATTTATCCACTTTCCTGCCACCTCTTCCATATGTCCTGCCAGCCTATAATAATCTGCCCAATACTCTGTGTGCATGGGAGGTGGGGGACAGAGAGACAGAGACACCAGTTCTCTTTTTTTAAGAAGCTAAATTGGAGAGGGCCAGTCAGATAGCTCAGTGGACTAAAGTGCCTGCTTAGGCAGATTCAGGGACTGGGATTCGACCCCAGTATACCATGCCTGCCCCAATCCCTGGGCACGCTGAGACAGTGACTAAAACTGGGCATGGTGGCAAGTGCCTGTAATTCCAGGATTTGGGAGGCTGAAAACAGGACAATCACTAAGAGTCTCATTTGTGCAGAGAGACCCTGTAGACCCTGTACTAAATTAAAAAAATAAAAAGCTAAATTAGAAAATCAGAATAGAGATGCTAGTTGAGAACTTTCAGTTGGAATGTTTTATGTAATGACTTCTTACATTCCTTAACATGAACTTTGCACTCTTCCTCTATTAACCATACTTAAATGTAGTAACTACAGTTTTGAGAAGGATTCGGTCTGGTGTGGCATGTGATGCTGGGGATCAAACTGCAGTCCCTTACCCCTGACTTATTTTGTTCAAGAAGGCACTTTAGACAACTGAGCTAACCCGCTAGCCCCAGAATCTGCAGTTTAGGAAGACAGGGTATGTATATAAGTGAAAGCTTCTAGCATAGAATAGTATGGTCCCTTCACAGACACAGAAACAGGGCCCCAGTGTATTATCCAAAGTTTCATGTGAGCAGTCTCCTCTCCTACATCCCTACCCCCAGTGGTAATAGAGGCACAGTTTGGTTTTGTTTGTTTTTGAGACAGCATCTTGCTGTGTAGCTCAGGGTGGCCTTGAACTCCTTATATAGTCCAACCTGGCCTCCAACCCATGGTAGTCCACCTGCCTCCACCTCCTGAGTGCTGGAATTACAAGTGTGCAACACCACCCTGCTAGGCTCAGCTATTGCAAATGCATAGAAAACCCAAAATCAAGTAGCCTTCAAATGTGCGATGATATGATGACTGTGCCTCATTGCCAAGGTCAGCAATCTAGCAACAGGGTTCTTCTTCAGTTAAGATGGAAGCAGTACTTCAGGGTATACAGTACTGTAGTCTCTGGCAAATTACAGAACCCATGTCTTTTAGGTTGACTAGATATGTGAGGTAGCCTCAGCCAGCCTTCAGGATGCCAGGAGAGGAAAATTAGAACATACTTCTTTTAAACCATAACTGTTACTCACAGAATGGACAACATAAGAGAAGGAAGATGGCTCCAGCACAGAGGTGGGAGGGGACTTGTTCTTGGGGAAGGCCAGGCCTGTGAGCTTTGTTTCTACACAGTATTCACTGCTTACTCCTGCTCTCACTAGCTAATCCTAAGTACTTATTGTGGCAGTAGTGCTGGCAGAGGGGTGATAAATACCTCCAGCCTTGTCCTCCATGATCCCGACCCAGGAAGACTTCATTCTACAAGATAACCAGGAATTTCTAGACACCAATGAAAGAAGAAAGATAAAGCCCCTGCCCTTTAATTGCTGAAGTGAGAGAAAAACAGACAGTAACAGTCTGGATTTATGCTCGAGACTCCTTTTGCAAATGTTTTATGCTGGAGGTGATGTGGAGGCTGACATCTGAACATGGATAGAGACTTCTGGGTAATCAAGTAGGAGCTACCATACTGTGGGCCTGAGGAAGAACACAGCTCAGGACCTGTGATGAAAGATGGTCTGACAGGTTCAGGGCTTCTGTCCCCAACTGGAGCCTCGCATGAGGGACAGAAACAGGAGCCAGCTCTTGCTCAGCCCCAGGACTTGGAGCCTGTCTTCCAAGAAGTGAGAAGTCTTAAGTGTTATTGTCAGGAGGAGCACATGATGTGTGATGAGTGTCCTCTCCAGGGTGTGGGGAACACACAGTATGTACCAGTCTTCCACATTGGAACCCAGCTCTGAGAGCAGCTGCCCTGGCTCTGGCACCTCTCCTGCAAGCATGGAATGAGGGAGCCTGCACACAGCCCCTTCCAAGAGGAAGCTGCATAGGGCCTCTGCTAAGTTTCCTGGATGGACACAGCAGGACAGGCTCTCCTTGCTTGAGGATAGGGCTGACCCTATAGGATCACCTGGATTCCAAGCCCATGACTGCTGCTGCATCATGTCCCTGCTGCTGCATCATGTCCCTGCTGCTGCATCATGTCCCTGCTGCTTTTCCGTCCTCCATCCACTCCATTTCCTGATCCTCTCCTGTGCTGGATACTGGAGGAGGTAGCCACTCCAAGGCCTCCTTCCACATCTACAAATCTCTGCATGGATCTCAGCCTCAAAATCACCTCATGCAAGAGGAGAGAACGGCACTTGTAGTGCTGGCCAAGGAAATGTTTGTTTTTTTGCTCTGACTTTGATTTAATTATATATATGAACAGACTCTTCAAGTTTTTCCCCTGAAATTGAACTTAAGTTAATTCTTCTTCCCCTGCCCCCAAGGCCTAAGATTAAAGAAACAGTGTGCATATTTGGGACGTACTAGTTTCTTTGTGTGGTGTGGAGAAGTCACTGCTTCAAGGTCTCTCCTGTCACACTGCTACAATGCTGGCCCGGGATTCAGAAGACATACTTGGAGAGTAACATACAAGCCATGCTTAGCGGTACCCTGCAGAGCCTAGGAGCCTGGCTACTCTGGCAGCAACCTCCTGACACCACCTCCTATCTCCCACATTGTAGCAGGGCCAGTTTGCAGAGAGGAATGCAAAGACGACTTTGTTTCTCCTGTGCTAAAAAAAATATTCTTTGTTCCAATGATTTACAGACTTTCAGTTGTCTCTTTTAATGAATTTAAATGTCTAGACACCTATCTTGGCCCCTCTGTTGAGGACATCTTGTCTCTGTCAAGAAGAAAAAAACAAATCAGAAATTCTTAGACCAAAGAATTTGCCCTGATGCAATTTAACTATCTGCATTCATTTCTCTGTACTCCATACCTCACTCACCTGTTACCCTGGCTGACAACTGGCTTGGCCCCAGGTTGGACAGACCTGCATTTGGGGCAGGCTAAGAGAGGTCATCCTGTCCAGCCCAGCTCCCTGGACCATTTGCCAGGAGGCCAGTGGACTACAGAGGGCTTGGCCAAAGCACCCAGTTTGTTGTTCTTACAAATTCAAAGACAGCATCAACTGAGGGCTTCAGAAACCCTGTAACATGTAGGATTCTGGTGAGATGGAAGTCAGTGTAGGCACCATGCAAAGCTCATTCACTTATTCAGTTCCCAGACAGTAGCTCCTCATATTAAGCTAGCGCTGTGCTAGACCTTTGGACACATGCTGGTCATAAGGCAGTGGAGAAAGGAACAGACATCCCTGTCTGTCTCAGCAACTCTTCAGTATCAGCAGTGAGATCAACTAAGGTCCTGTCTTCCAGTCAACAACATGCAAGCTATGGGGCTGGCATCCTTGGGACATAAGTATTTAGAAATTTGCTAATAGGTCTGGATGGGAGCTAATAAAAATATCACAAAACACAGAGCTTTCTAAAACCAGGTTAAAAAAAAAAGTTACCTGGTCATAATTAATAAGACATTTTAATACTCAGATACAATACAGCCACACTCTTGAAATCAACTAGAAAAGTGGAGTGAGTCCAGGCAACTCTGAACTCTCATTTCTGCTTGAAAGAAATTTTGTTCTCACCCTTGACAGACTCATGTCAGCTTACTCTCATCAGCTTACCAATTTACTTGCAAGTCTCTCTGCTTTGCCAGTTTCAATGTACTCATGACTAGGAAGCCCACTTTCACAGGACTCATTTCTGCAATGGAAGTTATGCTGGGGCTTGCATAACTCTCCTGCAACAGCCCTGTCCCAAAGGGCAGGGACACTCCTGAGGGCAGGCAGCCTCACTTGTCAGAGCCTCTTTCCAGGCTTAGCTAGAATTGAAGTTCTTACATCCAATCACATGAGACAAACCCTGGGCAAAGCTCAGCACAGAGCCCAAGATGGGTATTTGACACCAAGCCAAGAAGGGTATGTATTTTTGAAGCCTGTATTAGGTGTGTGTTGGTTGGTCTGCTCAGAGTGGCAGCGTGTCATCCTTGCCTTTATCTGCACTACCCACGGCACCCTGTAAGGAGTCATGGGAATCAGCTCACACACAGGGTGGGATCCCTGCTGCTCAGGTCACCTTGGATCTGAAAGGAAGCCGAAATGCAGAGTCAGGAGTTTCTAGGCTCACCTCCATCAGTTCTGGCTGGGGACCTAGGACAAGTTGCCTGAACTTCCTGCTTCCTCTTACAAGAGCTTACTCTTCTCTGTCTGCCCGCTCAGAGCTCCACCATTCAGAAGATGTAAGTAGGAAAGGACATGGTATCCTGAGTGATCTGCGCTACTGATGGGCTCTCAGAAATACTGGATGTCATGGCACTGTGGTATTATGGAAGTGACACCACCTTGAGACCTTGGTGTCACCCACACTCACTCAAAGATGGATTGATCTTTCCCAGAGCTCTCTTCTATGCAGGTCAGGAATCTGTGTTGTTGCCCCAGACCCTGAAAATCCCAATCCCAATCCCAACTTTCTTCTAGAGGAGACAATGCATCACAGAAGCCATTGTTCAGAAACACAGCTCAGGCATAGGTTGTGGGCAGGACAGAGACTTCCACATGTGTGATTTCCCAAAAACACTAATGGATTTTGTCAGCTGGGGCCTCTGTCATTTTGTGTCCTTCACTTCAGGAATTCTGAGGACTCCTGTATGGTTCACCCCCAATAGAGGAATGGAATGTTCAGGGTAGTGATTTCCTCCCTCCTGGAAGCAAGAATGAAGCTGTGTACAATTAGTAGGTTGTATTAATTGTCATGTCTTTGAGTTAAAAAGGAAAAGCTGTCTCTGACTGGTTGCCTGCGAAGACTTGCTGGGGGTTTGAGGGTGTCACTGAGTTCTTTGAGGGTGTCTCATCCTGGTATGAATGAGGCCCCAGACCCAGCCTATTCCTTCTTTCTGATTGGTGCATCTCACACCACAGCCTCTAAATGCACTTGCACTCAGCAAGCTGAGCCTCTGCCTCTGCACCACTCTACTTATTTCTTCCCTCATGCTTATGCTGGGATTTTCTTTTCAAAGCTGTCAGGATGCATTTCCTACTTGGTCACCACAAGATCCTGGCTGGCACCCAGCACTGTTTGCATAGCTCTGTCCCATGTGGGAGGGGCTGAGAGGAATGAGCAATGGCTTGCTTCCCTGTGCCATGAAGCCTTTTAACAAGTCCCAACCAGAGAACAGGTTCTGCCCTGCTCCACAGAGACAGTGGATCAGGACAAAGTGTTCCCTGGGCTCCAGCCTGGGAGAACCCTCTGCTTCCTACAGTCAAGAGGAAAGACTTGTCCAGGGCCCCAGGGATGGGGAGGGACATCCTAACCAAGCACACATGACTAGTATTCTGTACTGCATGGTCATACAGAGTACTTCCTGGGATCTTTATCTGGGCCTTGAAGGATACCAGCCACCACGTTTATAGAAAGGACACCAGAATCCAAATTCATAAAGTGACTAGGGCTGAGAGAGCACTCTTGAGCCTGGAACTTTATACTGTATGACCACTGAGAGACATTTGCCCAGGAAAAGCCTTTCTGAGGTGCACCAAACTGGTAATGGTAGTCTGTCACTATGACAGACACCTCTATGCCTGGTGGTGAGGAATTAGGATGTACCTTGAGATCAGCTGTGTTCTCCCAAGCTTGCATTGAAGCCCAGCCTTAACACTGTACTTGGAGATTGGGTTTGTAGGAGTGAGGGGTGAGGTGAGGTGAGATGGGTGGTCCCTAGCCCAATATGATAGTGGCCCTCTAAAGAGAGGGACTCATGGAGGGAAAGGCATCCTGTGAACCATGTGGAGGGAAAGTGAGACAATAGCCATATATAACCCACATGAACCTGCCACACTGGTGCTAACTTCAGAGTTCAGCACAGAGCTATAGGAGACTGTTGCTCACACCACCACTGGGAGGTGGAGAGTGACATTTGTTGTGTAGCTTAGGAGCTCAGGCATCTAAGAGAGTCTCTGGTATTAGTGATACTGAATCCACCAACTCCCCCACCAGTTCCTCTACCTGCACTTCTAGGTGCCCAGGTCCGATCCCATCTTTAGGTCCCACCCACACTTCCCTGCTGCCCTCCACATGCACCTCTTGGTAAGGAGCTTTGTTCCCTCCATGAGCTGTCTGACACTCCAAACACTGTGTTGTCACTCATGTATTGAGAGGAGAACTTTCCTGTTCTGTGTCACTCCAATATTCATAAAACACTTGGGCTGAGCACCATAGTACCCACCTATAATCCTGGCACAGTGGGAGGCTGAGGCAGGAGGATAAATTCAAGCCCAGCTTAGGCAATTTAATGACTTAGCAAGACCCTGTCTTAAAACAAATAAAAGATTTTTAAAAGGCTGGGCATGTAGCTCAGTGCAAAGGTTCTGAGTTCCAAAAAAAAAAAAAAAAAAAAAAGCCCTTGGTACAGGAGCTACTCAGGAGAGGTTTGCTGAGGCTGGCGCTCCGCAGCTGTGTGAGGCTTGTAGATAGATGGGTGGCACTGGGCTCAGCAGCAGCTGAGAAGCAGTGCATCCATCTGTCTGCTCAGGTTTTGGTTTTTGTTTTGTTCTTCAGGTTTTTTTGTTTTTAATTTTATTTTCAGGTTCTCTTTAAATGAGTTTCTGCTTTCTTCCCAGCAGCCAGATCTTCCTGAAACCCTCTCCACCTGTGTATAGTATATGTCACCAGGGTACAGGCTCCTTTTTCTAAAGCCACTGTTTCCAGAATCAATAGTTCCAGAAAAAGAGAAAGAGGAGGAGGAGCCATGGGATCTGCACCTCCCTCTGCCACTTCCTGCCAGCGTGTAATGCTCTACACATGGAGGCTGTGCCTGGCCTGTGCTTAGAAGGCCAGAGAGGAGCAGGGCTGTCCTGGGCCCCTCTCCAGAGGGACCAGAGATGGCTCAGCCACACCTGGGAGCATCGCCTGCCTTGTGATACAGCCAAATCATTTCATTAGGCAAATTCAGAACATAGGAATCTAATTTTCAATGAGAAGGAATAGATTTAAAGATCCAGTATTATTTTATCATAGTCTTTATCAGGGTACATGTGACCCCATGTTCACTTTATGAAATTGAGCTGTTCACTTAATGGGCATGTTATGTGGATAAATGTTTACTTTTTTAAATTGACCACCTTAAAAGCCAGAGCAATCGAGCGGCTTGCTGAGGCTGCTCAGCTCACAGTGAGCGGAGGTTGGCGCCAGCTCTACTTGCTCTCCTGCTAGTCCCTCATTTAGTACCACACCACAGGGTCTTGTTCCTTTTGAGACCAGTGTTTCTGGAGTTCCCTTAGCTCCTCAGAGCCCTGCCCAGCATCTGAAAGTATCCACAAATCTGAAAGGCTGACCCATCCCTGCTTGACTTGCTGCCTTTAGCTGATGACAGTGGCCTCCACAGACTGACACAGTAGGCTGCCCTCACTGGAAGGGAACTCAGTGGAGCACCTGTGTGTTATGTTGGCCTCAAAAGTGGAGCAGATGTCCAGGCCAGGCTCAGGGCAGTGCCTGCTAAGGACTTCTGTCTTCAGAGGTGACCCACAGCCCCTCAGGAAACCAGCAGAACACCACACAGTATTCTCAGTCTGAGGCGACTCACTGTGCACAGTGTTCATCTGAATCCTTGAGCAGCACTAACTTCCTGTGGAGTTGGGAATGCTTAAGCAGACCAAGATGACTTTTTTTTTTTTTTTTTTTTTTTGTCTTTTTGAGACAGGGTGTCACTATGCAGTTTAGGCTGCCCTTAAGCTCACTTTGTAGCTCAGGCTGGCCTCGAACTCTCAACAATCCTCCTGCCTCAGCCTCCCGACTGCTGAGATTACAGGCATGCGCCACCATGCCCGGCCCAAGATGACATTTGATCAGCCACAGCCAGGGAGGGAATAGCCAAATGTAATAAAACTGAGCCAACCCTCACCACCCCCACCCTATCTCTCAGAAGCCCCTCCAACAACTTTCTTCTGGTACTCAAAGCCCTGAGCTCAAAGTCAGGATGTTTGCATTCCCAGATGCTTCCTTACCCCAAAGGAAAGAGCTTAGCTAATTCAGCTGACATCAGGCTGGTGATATACATCTACTTGCCACCTGTGCCACAGACTCACCTGAATTAGCTCCCCAAGTCTCACTGCTACAGGCCAGCTCCTCCCTGGGCCTCCTCATCCCATCTTCCCACAAGGTCTGAAATGTGGTTAGGAAGACATTAGCAACTAATGTCCCAACAAGGTTCATGATTGGGCCTGGGTTAGGTAGGCTCTTCATGGCCCATGTGGACTCCTGCATTGTTCCCTGGTTTGGTCTTGTCAGGGTGGGTCTCTCATTGGAACTTCTTAGCCCAAACCAGCAGACCTGCTTCCATCCATTGTGTCTGCAGCCAGCCATCCCACTGTGCTACCGAAGATCTCGATAAAGTCACCCTATAAACAGGCAGCAGACAATCCACTTTACTTCGAAGAGACCCATGAGTCCCTACTTCCTGCTTCCAGAGACCAAGTGCAAAAAGTTCTAATGATACTCATATCCTACTTTGGTTTACCAGGAGCCAGGAATGACATTTTTGAGTTAGCACTGCACCTGTGCCAGCCAGATCAGGCAATTTAATGACTTTTCAGTTATCAAAACTTCCAATAATAGCATTTTAACAATGAAGTTGTGAAGGAAAAACATGTTATTAATTTTTGTCCAACGAGTGTGGGAAGACTTTTGATAGTAGTATTATTATAAATCCTAATGTGCTGACTATTTGGCTGCATGACAAACTGTGTAGCTGGTAATTAAAGATCTAAGTCAATGCTTTATCAATAAAGTAAATGATAGGCATATTTTTCTGAACCCTGTCAGAAATAGCAACACATAGCCATGTGCAGAATTGTCACACAGTATAAGTCTTTAAAATTCCTTTTGGATTTGAAGGTATTAACAAGTCCCTATCAACATTCTCTAAAGGTTTTTGATGTCATTTTAGCTATTGAACGAAAATATGTGAACTATTACTTTGTTGATTTTGTTCTTAAACCAAACTGCACTATCATTGAAGAGTGTATTCTTAAAGTATTGTTAAAAGTACTTTGAAAACTTGTAAATCCCTGTAATTTATGTTTCTCCTGCCTCTGCTATTTCATTCCGTCCTTCTGGTTTTAATTTGAATGCAGTCGTGCCTGGGTGTGTACCTGTAAAATTGTGTTTTTCCAAGTACAATTTACAGTCCTGACCTTAGGTTTTACAGTGTTCCTAACTGTCTCAGCGCTTCCTCCTGTGGCATGAAGTGGGCTTTGGGTCACCCAGCTCTTTCATATTAGAACTGTCTAATCAAAGTTACTCGAAACAGATCTGATTCTGGCATTTCTTAGTTTATCGTGTGGGCCTTGGGAATAAATTAGGAGGGCTTCCCTGCAAGCCCATTAATTGCATTGCTCTATTTCTTAAAATGTACACAGTTGTAAACCTAGACTGCTTCAAGACAACAGTCTCATTTATCTAAACAATTCTCCTTTTAGATTCAATGGCACTGATGGCAACAAAGATAAGGAGCATGGATTGGAGGAAGGGTCTTTAGAGCCTGTGCTGCCTGAAACTGTTCCCAGTCTGGAGTCCGTCCCCTTTCTTTCCAGGCCTGGCCTATGTACTACGGAATTGATCTGTCTGCATGCAGGGCATCAAGCAAGGGGCCATGGGAGGGCTGCAGTGGGCAGGGCCAGGGAGCTTTCTGTAGGTTTAAGGGCCCAGCTGCCATGCTTTGTTAAAGCCTGTGTGTTCCGAGTCTGAAGCTGCACCCTCAGCATGGATTATAATTTTTAAATGGCCACACGGGTCTTGGCATATTTTCTGTACATGGAGAAAGAATTATTTTTTATTTCCCACTCTGTTCAAATATAATTCAGTGAACTCCTCTAGGAGTCAGGGACTCTTCTTCACACCCTCACCCTGCTCTGTGATTCCAATCCCTCTGTTCTAGGTGATTGTACAGTCAGGCCGCCACCCTACAGTGCTGCAAAAGCTGTGCCAGCTGCCCTTCCAGTATTTCAGTGACCCACGACTGATCAAAGTGCTGTTCCCCTCGCTGATCGCTGCCTGCTACAACAACCACCAGAACAAGGTCATCCTGGAGCAGGAGATGAGCTGCATCCTGCTGGCCTCCTTCATCCAGGTAACCCCTAGCTAAGCCCTGTTCTCTGGCGTGTGTGTGAACTGATGAGACTGAAAACAAAGTAAAACCAACTGATCATGCTCATCCTCTGTTCTCCGTCTTAAAAACTTCATCTATTTCTGCACTTAAAACTTCATTTCCTAAAATGCCACTCACAAAACTGAGGTTGCCTGTTACATAATTTCTACCTGAAGGGCTTCAAAGAAAGGAAGTTTTTGCTGTTAATGAAATGGAAAACCCACACTCAAAATATGTGTTTCCGAGACTGCCAGACTGCAGGGCTTTGGCTGCTACATTTGTCTTGCTTTTACTTGCTTTTAGGCTAGCTCTGGAAGGGCAGGAGCTCCTGAAGAAAAGCAAGTAAATTCCAGCTTATTTCTAAATTTCTTAAATATGATTTTCATATGTGTACATACATGATAGAGCCTGTTGCTTATCTATAGATAAACTAAACATTTTAAATACTTTATAAAATGTTTCGTCAGGGTTCCCATAGATTAAATTATTACTGTTCCCTAGAAAATATTACTAACAGCCTTATGTTTTCCTGATTTAGTTAAACTCTACAGGGCTAGAATCAGAATTAGTGCCATAGCAAAGTAATAATGCCAAATCTAAATTCAGTCGACACCATACAAAATCAAGTTCATTATTCAACAACATGTGCTAATAACTAATTTTCTGTCCTTGTAGATCTTTCTAAAAAGTCTCATTTTCTTTCAAATGTGCTACTGTAAAATCACCGTTCTTGCCTCCAGCAGATGTAGTCAATAGCCTGTGCTTTCTAGTCTTCATAATAGTGAAACAGAAACCAGGGTCTTGTGTTGCATTGTTCCTTGCTGCCTCATCAGCATCGGTCACTGTCAAGAGTGACCACGCCCAGCCCAGCCATCTGGGAGCAGAGGACAGCGAGAGGGAGTGCCACACCCCTTTACCTTAGACAATTAGTACTTTATGGTTTCTAAACTATTTTCTATCAGATGATTAATTAATAAGCCAGTCACATCAACCATACATAGACCTGTTTTGTTTCTAGCCTAGTTGCTACATTTAAGTCTGGGTTTCATTTTCTGAAAATGTTTTCAAGTCAGCTACTCAGATTTCCAAATATGAGTCTCCAAACTGTCTTATAATAAATCTTCATATGTTCTCACAGCCTCATTGTTCAGTTTAAATAGAAAATACATTATAGACAATCTGAAGCCCGTGACCTTTTCCATTCAGATTGCTCACCCTTGCATTCAGCAGGTAATTTTGAGTTTGTACGGTGCATACCATCCAAGGTGCTAGATAGAGCCTGTTGCTTATCTATAGGCTCAGATCAGAGTTCCCACTTCTACAAATGAAACAGATCAGAGTTCCCACTTCTACAAATCTTTCACTAAACAGCAACAAAAAAGTAAAATAGGACATAGAGACAGTGGGTGAGAAGCAAAGCAGGGCTGGTGCAGTTCCTGAGGCTTGGGCAGAGCAGACTACACCCAGGCAGTGACTGAGCAGAGCCCAATGCGAATCTGCGCCAGCACCGGTCCTCAAGTCTTCAGGTACTCAGAGAACATCTTATAGAAATGCCAATAAAGCCGCAATGAAAAGGTCAAACACACTTCCTGTCTTCATCTGCTAATGATCCAAAGTATCTCTAAATCTCCCTTTCTCCATTTTGGAAAGATCCATAAGTAAATGCCACAGCAATTTCTTACACTGCCTTCTTATAACAAGGTTTTTTTTTTGTTTGTTTTTCTACTAATAATTGTGGTCAAAGGACTCTGCATTGGATTTTACTTTATGAAATGGTTCTTCAAGGTCCTGTGTGTTAAATTGTTAATATTCTGTTGAAAATGATACTAAAATAATGACTGATCTGGCATAGATTTCTGAAGATTTATATATTGTATACTATATTTTTCACTTTCTATCAGTTTTTAAAATTTAGCACCAGAAAACCCATAATCTTTATTATAGGCTGTTAAAGTAATACTTTTTCAAAATCTTGAAAGTGTTGATAGTTTAAGACAGTGAATTCGGCTTCAGTTTTGGATTAGGTACAAAGTAAAGTTTCAGATTCCAAAGTATGAAGCAGCCTGGCCCTGGTGAGACTTATTAGCAACACTCAAGTTATCACCATTCAGTTTAGGAAACGCCTGAGAACCTGGACCTGTAACATTACTTCCTTCTGCTTTCATATATGAGCCAAGATTACTTGTGCACAGTGGTTGTGTGGATCCAGGGATTTACCAGCCCCTCTGAGGAGTGTTCTCTGCTCAGAGATGCCTCAGAACCCCTCTCTTCCCATACAGGACTTCGCACAGATACCAAGCCAGGTGGACCCCCAGCTACAGCAGCCCAGAGGTAGGTCTCCGGCAAAGTGAACCTTTCATAGATACATATGTTTGTACCTCCTTGGGGAAGCATTAGAGAAATTCCCGTTTTCTACCAAATTTGTCCTAAAGCACATCAGGGACAGTGAAGAAAAGCACAGGCCCTCTTCCTGCTCCCAAAGCAGGTGAACCAGGTATGGCACCTAATCTGCTAGGAGCCACTCTGGACTGCAGAGGGGGTCAGGTCATGAACATGGGCCTGTGACACTCATATCAAGACTGAAATAACAGATTTAGTTCCCTGTCTATGCCTAGAATAAAATTTTTAATAATAGTAGCCCAAACTTTCTCCCTGAATTCAAGTGTTTGAACTTTTTATTAAAAAATAATTGTTTTTCCTGGCCTGCCATGCCTTCCCTGCCCCCAGGCACACTGAGCCAGTGATTGAGACTGGGAGTGGTGGTGTGCGCCTGTAATCCCAGCTCTTTGAAGGCTGTAAACAGGCAGATCACTACGAGTCTGATCTAGTAGTGAGACCCTGAACATCTTCTATACGCTTCCCTAAAATACAAAACAATAATAATAATTGTTTTAACCAGGTATTGTGGCAGAGACCTATAACCATGCCCTCTAGGAGTCTGAGGTAGGAGGACTGAAAGTGTGAGCCTAGGCTGGGCAATTCAGTGATTAGTAAGACTCTCAAAAAAAAAATTTTTTTTAATTATCTAGAATAAAGAACTAAAAAAAAAAAAAAAAAAAAGATTGGGCATAGTGGCACACACACCTGTAATCCTCACACTTGGGAGGCAAAAAACAGGAAGATCACTATGAGTCTGATCTGTGTAGTGAGACCCTACTGTAGACCCTGTATAAAATGGGAAAAAAAAAAAAAAAACTAGATCACTGGAAATGTCTAATCAAGAAACTGACAAATGAAAGAACAGACCTGAAAGTACAAATGGCCAGCAAGCATAAAAACAATGCTCAACATGTCTGGATATAAGAAAAATGCAAATTAAAAAACTCTGAAGATTTCATATTACACCAGAAAGAATAGCCCTCTAGAAGTCAAAGAGCAAACACTGATGAAAAGGAAAGCTTCCCGCACTGTTGGTGGAAACTAGGACAACCGATATGGAAATTGGTATGGAGGTGCGTCAAAACACTGCAAATTAAGAATTCCATTTGAAGGGTCAGCCAGATAGCTCAGCAGACTAAAGCACCTGCTCAGGCAGACAGGGACTACAGTTTGATCCTCAGCTTGCCATGCTGGCCCCTCCACTGGGAGTGTGCTGAGATGGCAATTGAGACTGGGCATGTGGCGCACACCTGTAATCCCAGCACTTGGGAGGCTGAACACAAGAGGATCACTACCAGTCCCATCTGTGTAGTAAGACCCTGCAGACCCTGTACTAAATACATTTTTTTAAAAATAATTCCATTTGACCTAGCTACTCCCCTTCTAAACATCTTCCCAAAAAAAGCTAAAGACATCATAATACAATAACATATATATGTATAATAATGTTTATAGAATACAATTCATAATAGCTAAGTCCTGGAAGCACACTATATCTCCATTAATAGACTAATAGGTAAAGAAAATGTGATATTTATACATAGTGGAGTACCACTTGTCTATAAAGAAGGATAAATTTGAGACATTTGTAAGAAAGTGGCTGCACCTAGAAAACACTGTTGTGTGAAGTCAGACATATAAGCTTAAAGAAGAGTAGTCCTCATTTGAGTGAAGCAAACAAAGGGCAAAGCCAGGGATGGATAGAAGGAAGCAAGGAGATAGAGCTTTTGAAAATGGAAGGAGAGGGGCAGGAAGATGGCTCAGGGAAGCAGCACTTTCCTGGCAAGCACAAGGACCTGAGTTCAATCCCTGCTTCTGGAAAGAAAAAAAAAAAAAAAAGAAGAAGAAAATGGAAAGGGTCCGGGAGTCTGAGGGAGAGGGGGAGGAGAAGAAAAAATGACTTAAGTTGTGTCATGTCAGATACCAAGTGCAGATGCCAGATACCCACAGAGAATGTAAGCATTGTGCGTCATAAACATGACTAAGAAGAAGAAAATGGGAAAGGGGACTTAAAGATGAGGGGAGG
>PVKA01008265.1:58515-73859 GCA_004027165.1 Ctenomys sociabilis | reverse complement strand
GGGGGCGGGCGGGATGGAGCCAGAAACTTCTTTTTAATGACAAAAAAAAAGACTAGCAATACAAGTGACTTAAATTTTTTTTCTCTTTTCTGTGCTGGCATTTCTTCACTTTTCTAGTTACTTTTAGTAATGGAACAATTTCTTCCTGTTTCTCAATATCGAGTGTATATTTTAGACAAAATTTACTGTTTCAATTTCACAGACAAGGGAGAAAATATGTTTAGATATGTGTGTCTGATTTATGTCACTTAAGAGTCTGTTCTCTGTTTCCATCCATTTACTTACAAAAAGCCTTGAATTTATAAATCATTTTAGCTCATTAATGATCCATTTTATAAAAATATCACCTTTTTGGCAAAAGTCTTACTATGCAATACAGATCACACTTATAGTGATCTTCCTGTTTTCAGCCTCCCAAGTGATGAGATCACCAGCGTGCACGAACATGACTGGTCATAGTGGCTGGTTCAGTACATAGGGCTGACACCACAGGTCGATCTGTCTATGGAACATTGGTTGCTGATCTCATCTAACATCAGGCCTTGCTCTTAGTTCTTTTTTCACAGGCTCAAAAATACCATATCTTTCTAATCTAGTCCTCAGGTTATGAGCATTTAGGTTGTTTCCAAGATTTAGTTCTTGAAATTATGTACTATATACACAGGTGCACAAACATAATCCCTATGGAATGTTATTAATTTTTTGGGAAAGATACCCAGAAGGGGAATAGATTGGTAGATTGGGTCCCCAAATCCTAGATTGTTGAGAGATGTCCACACAGATTTCTACAATGATTGCACTAGTCTAAACTCCCATCAACAGAGGAAGAGGGTACCTTTTTCCCCACAAGTTTTCCAGTGTTTGTTTTTGGTTGATTTCTTCATAGTAGTCATGCTTTCTTGGTTGCGTTGGAATCACAGTGTTGTACTAAATAGCATTTCTTCAAATGAGGAGGAATGTCATTTCTTAATTTGTCACTTAAAATTTCAATTTGACAAGTGTGTGTTCATCTCTGATGCTCTTTTTGATGGGTCTGCTAATTTTTGAGTTCTTTTGATTTTTTAACTTCTTTATGTGTTCTGGAT
Organism: Ctenomys sociabilis; assembly: GCA_004027165.1. Lineage (NCBI taxonomy): Eukaryota > Metazoa > Chordata > Mammalia > Rodentia > Ctenomyidae > Ctenomys > Ctenomys sociabilis. The sequence goes on along the minus strand of PVKA01008265.1, from coordinate 72,774 downwards.
AGAGGACCTTTCTTTGAAGTACATTCGGATAGTGTTTTCCATTGTGTGGGTTATATTTTTATTCTGTTCATAATTTCTTTTACTGTGAAAAATATTTTGATAAGGTAGCTTGTTTGCTTTAACACTGGGCCAAGTTGCATGTTTATATATTTAATCAGCTTCCTAGCTTCTTGGCTCCCAGCACATCCTCCTTTTTCACTTTGTCTTTTTAGAGTTGGATGATCCACTGCAGTAAGAGAAGCTGTATTTGGAGAAGTCTTTAGAAGACGTTTTCATAAATGAAACCAGTCTAAAGAGTGTAGGTATTGAATTCAGCAAAATAACACAATATAGCCCAATAGTCCATAATAGTAGTGGATTAACAGCAGAACTGGCAACTGTCAGAAGTTTTTGACTCACTGCTGAGATGAACATCCTGTCTGGATAAGATTTGCTATTAGTTGCTAGGAAATCTAGTGTCATATGTTACTAAATTCCAGAAAGTGTATATAAAGGACAGATTTGTTGTGAATAAAAAGGGGGAGGGAAAGAAAAACATATATATATATATATATATATATATATATATATATATATATATATATATGAATTAGATGAATTAGTATAGATATACAGCTACTTTCTTACTTTCTCTAAGTTCACTGAGAATAAAAGTTCTACCAATATTTTATACAAGATATCATGTCTGCATCTTGTCCTCTGAATAACTAGTATAAAGACAGCAATATACAATGTATTAATTATTTGAAACTTCCTACTAGCCTGTCTTGAAACAGTTTCATTGCTACTCAAACTTTTTTCTTATTAAAATAAATAAAGATTTTTGAAAATCTTTTAATAAAATGAGATTTTAGTTGTTGACTAAAATTTTGAAGTAATTACCATGTAGCCTGGATTTTTGTTCATGAACTTTCTCCCTGCACCTGTATCTTCAAGATTTAGCTATGTTCTGTTTCATTAGAATTAGTTTTCCTGTGTTAATATGTAGATCTTTGAAAGATTTGGACTTCAATTTAGTTCATGGTGATAGATGCAGCCTATTTTCAGACTTTGGCATGTGGAAAACCAGTTTTTATGCTACCCTTTATTAAAGAGGTTATCTTTCTCTCAGTGATCATCTTTGCTCTCTTGCATAGATAAGGTGGATGGGTGTGTTTGTAGTTGCATCTGAATCTTCTAATCTGTTGTGCTGCTTCTCAGGTATGATTTGTCACCATTACCATGATTTTATCACAGTAGCTTTGTACAATAATTTGAAGTCAGGGATATTTATGCCAGCTCCACTGACTTTCTTGTCCCAAAATAATTTCACTAATTTAGCACTCAATATTTATATTAGGAATGACCCCAATTCCTATCAGTTAACAGGTAGATTTGAAAAATATGTGATTTTTAATATAATGGAGTACCACTCAGCCATACAGAAAAATGAACTTCAAACTTCTATAGGGAAATAGGTGCAACTTTTGAGCACACTCATAAATAAGATGACTCAGACTCATATGTGTAAGTGTATACAGTCTCACATGTCAGAAAATGAACTAAACAAGATACAAATTGTACAATAAATATTGTGAAATGGGGAGAAAGCATTCAAAAGAAAAGAGAAATGTGTTGAGCAACCTGGAAAAAATGAAGTGAGAAGAAACAGATATGTACACACTACCCTAGGAATATCAGATTATTTCTACGACTTCATGGAAAACAAAGATTTGCATTAATACTATTTGGACAATATTTCATGCCTATGTCTTATACACTGGTTCTCTCACTGTGATGAATATATTAAACATATTAAATATTTTTACTCTCTTGTTCTGCTTTGAAACTGTTTCACTGATATGTTCGTTTTGTTCTCTTTAAAATTAAAACAGAACTAACATACAACTAAGCTATAACATTCTTTGGCATACACACTAAAGAATTAAAATTAGTACACTCCAGAGATTCATTAGAATATCCTTGATTTTTGCAACACAATCCAAATTAGCCAAAATACAAAACCTGGGCTATCAGTGTAGTTCAGTTGTAGAATGCTTGTCTTGCATATGAAATACCTATGAATGGTTCACACTCTAGCACTAAGATAAAAGATGTGTAACCTACCTAGATACCAACTGTCCATTGAATAGATTAATAAATTGTCATGTATATATACAATGAAATACTACTGCTCCACAAAGAACATAAAATCATATTGTTTGCAGAAAAATTGATGAAGCTACAGATCACTTTAAATGAAAAATATGAGTTTCAGATCTCAAATATTGTATGCTTTTCTTAATGCATGGAGACTAGAATGACTTGAAAGTAGAAGGGAGAATGTTATTTCATTACAGAAAGAAAGTAAAGGAAAGAAGGATAAAGTTGTAATGAAGGCAATATGGTAGAAAGCAAAAGGAGCTATTAATTATGTCATTAAGTCAGAGTGATGTTGATATGAATGTACTGAGGTTGCAGTGTGCCTGGTATACAACTCTGTGTGCAATCCCAGGATACCAAATGCTATGTTTTCTGTACTTATTTAAGAGAATATCATAACATAAAGTATATTTTATTTTGTTTGTATGAAATAAATTTATGGATATATCACAATTGTCAATTTTTTTAATTTGCAAAAAATGCATTGAAGTATAGATATTAACCTTTCAAATGGCATTCACTAACTCTTTTAATGTCTCTGAGAATGAGAAATTGAGCATTTTTTTTCTGTGTTTGAAAAGAAAATTTCAGTTGTACTATTATAAAGTTTTCCTAAGTAGATAGAATTGAAATTTTCTGTGTGGAAAGTAATGGACACATTACTTAGTTTGCCAGAAGGAATCATTCAGTGTATACCTCTCTCAAAATATGATGCTATACAACTTAAATACGTATGATTTTGCCAATTATCTTCCATGAAGTACTTTAAAATAATTATAAATTTCTGATGAATTAAACAGATTACCCTTAGGAAATGACAACCCATGTTTTTCAAAATACTATAACATTTACTATTATTTATTCTCATGTAATGGCTTTCTTTTGATTACTATACAGTTCTGTTTTTATTCTTCTATTTACTATTTGAGTGTAATTACCTATGCAGTGTGAAGACATGGAAGAGTAAATAAAATCAGAGAGGTACAACAGCTATTGCAAAGAGGAAAAAATTTATTCAATGGGAAGGAAAACCTGGGATAAAGAAAAGGACCAAAGAAAGAAGGGAAAAGTTATATTTACGTATATTTGCAGGATACCTTGGATAACCACACTGCCAATTTATGCCGGTCTTTTGAAAGGAACAGTTAATGCTTTAAAATTTTATTTTTATTCTTATTTCTTTCTCCCGAATTTCTTGTTAACTTTTTTAATTCTTTGTTTGATTTTTAATCAATTTTTCATGTTCAGATAGGGAAACCTAGACCACCTATTGAAGATAACAGCATGCAGTACTTCAGGCATTATTCAATTCCTATTACTTTGTTTCATGAAGTTTTGTATCATCCATAATGATTGTTTCACTATTTTGTACTCCTTTAAAAATAATAAATAAATAAATTTGTTAGTTATAGTATGGGTTTATGCTTTGCTGTTATGCCTACACTGATTAACTTACAATTCTACTGGGGCATTTAAGAAACTGATGTTTAATACAGTCATTGACATAATGACTTCTAAGTCTAATCATACATTGTGCTTTGCTACAGGCAGGTTGACTTCTTTGATTAGTTTTCTTGGTTATTTCTTTTTGTTTAAAGAACATCTCTAGGTTATCAAACTGTTCAGCTTTTAAAGACTAATTTTACATTTACATGTCACTGGGGATGTAAATATAGGTTTCATCAAATGCCTGGTTTCACAAATTTGCAGCCTCTCTCATTCCAAAATGTACAACCAGTGCTATATTTCTCTTTAATTTAAATGCTATATTTTATTTTTAATAGTTTTATTGAAAAACAGACAGCAATGAGTTTAAAAACCTATCAGTATGACAGTTTCAATAATAAATATATTGCACATTGTTGTCTCAGTGGCTAATTAATAGAATGTAGCTATAAATCGTTCCTATTTTGAATATACAGATAATTCATTTGTATCTGCTTTATTGTTTACTTTTGTGAGAGAAGGGTATTCCATTGTCATCTAAGTACAGCAAGTGTTTTAGTTCAGCAAAATATTCCTATATACTCCACTAGTCCATAATAATAGTGATTATCTGTAGGACTGGCAATGTCATAATTTGTTGACCTGAGCCCTTTACAGCCCACCATACCAACATATCTTCACCCATCATGCCTCGTTTTTATGTTTCTGCTGTATGGTTATGACCAAGATAATGCAAGACCTATATAACAAGCATTGTAACTTTTGAGTCTGTTCAGGTCAGTCAACTCCCCTCAGAAAATATCCTGAAACCCTGTAATGCATATTTTAGATCCTTTGTGAGTGTCAGCCATGTGAATGAGTCACAGTCATTCCATGACCAATTTGCTCTCTGTGAAATCATGAGAGAATGCTTTCTCTACAAGTGACTCTCCTGAGGCACATAATACATAATGGATCACATTCCTCTGTGACCTCATAATTTCCATGATCAGAAAATTTAGGGCAAAACTGACTTATACAATGTTACAGTATAGGTTCTCATATGTCTTGAGTTTTCACTGAACTTAAAAGGAGAGGACCATTTCTGAATTGGGTCTTTAATATGGAGGGCCTTGTTATATCTTAGTTCTTTACATATTCTACACAGCTGACCTTTGTCGGATTGCTTATTAGTGAGGATTTTTTCAAAATTTGTGGGTTGTCTTTTCACTCTGTTGACAATTTCTTTTGACGTGCAGAAGCTCCACAAGAAGAGTTGATCCCAGTTGTTGATTCTTTCAAGTGCTTCCCGTGAGAATATATGTTTGTTCATGAACTCTTTACCTAGCCTTATGTCTTCAAGAATTCCTCCTACTTTATCTTCCAGGAGACTGAGTGTTTCTGTTTTGATATTTAGATCTTTAATCCATTTTGACTTTAACTTAGTGCATGGTAATAGAGCTGGGTCAAGTTTAGTTTTCAACATTTGGAAAGACAGGTTTTCCAGCACCAATTGATACATAGGCTATCTTTCTTCCAGGAAGTATGACTGGCCCATTTGTTGACGATCAGATGGCTCAGTGTGTTCATAGATACTTCTGCATCTTCCAACCTATTTTATTGATCCTCACGTCTATTTTGTTGCCAATACCATGTTGACTTTCTCACAGTGGCTTTGTAGTATAATTTCAAATCAGGAATTGTGATGCCTCCTGCCTTGTCTTTGTTGGCCAAGATTGCCTTTGCTATTCTAGGTCGTTTGTGATTTCAAATAAATTTTAGGAATGATTTCTCTATGTCTGGGAGGTATGTTGGTGGCAGTTTGATAGGGATTGCATTAAATCTGTACAGAAATTTTGGGAGTATGGCCATCTTCACTATATTGGTTCTTCCTGACCAGCAACATGGAATATCTTTCCATTTTTGGAAATCCTCTATAATCACGTTTTTTAGGGTGTTGTAATTCTCCGTGAGAAGATCTTTGACTTCCTCGGTTAAGTGAATTCCAAAGTATTTCATTTTTCTGCGGTGCTATTGTGAAAGGTATTGCTTCTATTGTTTCCCTTTCACTGTGCTTGTTATCTGTGTAGAGGAATGATATTGATTTTTGAGTTTTGATATTGTATACTGCTACGGTACTGAATTTCTGTATCAGTTCTACTAGTCTCTTGGTGGAATTTTTGGGGTCTTCCAAGTAAAGTATCATGTCATCTGCAAATAGTGATAATTTACCTTCTTCTTTACCTTTTCTTATTCCCTTTATTTCTCCCTCTTTTCTAATGGCTTTTTCTAATCATTCCAAGACTTTATTGAATAGGAGGGGTGATAGAGGACATCCTTGTCTTGTACCTGATTTAACAGTAAAAGATTTCATTTTTTCCCCACTTAGGATTATATTAGCTTTTGGGTTGTCATAGATGGCTTTTTATTAAGTTAAGATAGAGTCCATCTATTCCAATTTTCTATAGGACCTTGAACATGAATGAGTGTTGGGCTTTGTCAAAAGTTTCTCTGCATCAATTGAGATAATCATATGGTTTTTAGATTATAGTCTATTAATATAGTGTATTACATTTATAGATTTTCGAATACTGAACCATCTTTGCATCCCTGGGATGAATCCTACCTCGTCATGTTTTATGATCTTCTTGATGATTTGCTGTATTCTATTTGCCAGGATTTTGTTGAGTATTTTTGCATCTATGTTCATGAGGGAGAATGGCCTGTAGTTCTTTTTGGTTGTGTCTTTCCCTGATTTTGGAATCAGTATTATACTAGCCTCCAGAAATGATTTTGAGAGGACTACTTCCGTTTCAATTTCATTGAAGAGTTTGTGGAGTATAGGGCTTTTATCTTCTATAAATTTCTTCTAGAATTCAGCTGAGAATCTATTAGGACCTGGACTTTTCTTTATCGGTAGGCTTTTTATTATGTTTTGTATTTTGTTGGCTGTTATTGGCTTACTGAGAGTTGTTGTATCTCCTTGATTCAGTTTTCGTAATTTGTATCTTTTGAGAAATCTATTTCATCTGTGTCTTCTATTCTGTGAGTGTAAAGATTCTTGAAGTAACTATTGATAATCTTCTGAATTTCCACTGAGATGAATACACACTTCTCAGAGGACGAAATTAAAAAAAGCAAATAAATATATGAAAAATGCTCCACATCGCTAGTCATCCATAAAATGCAAATAAAAACAGCACTGAGATACCATCTCACTCCAGAAAGAATGGCTATCATAAGGAAATCAACCTACAACAAATGTTGGAAAGGTTGTGGAGAAAAGGGAACACTACTCCAGTGCTGGTGGGAATGTAGACTGGTAAAACCATTATGGAGACTCCTCAAAAGAGTAGGACTAGAAATCCCATTCCAGCCAGCTATCCCCCTGCTGGGAATTTTCCCAAAGGAACTGAAAACATTGTATCATAGTAGTGTATGTGTACCCATGTTTATAGCAGCACAACTCATGATAGCAAAGTCTTGGGAAAAACCAAGTTGTCCATCACATGAGGAATGGTTCAAAAAGATGTGGTATTTCCATATAATGGAGTATTACTCAGCTATTAAGAATGATAAGCTTGAAGCATTTATACTGAAGTGGATGGCTCTTGAACATATACTCATAAGTGAAATAAACCAGACACACATGTGTAAATATCATATACTCTCACTAGCATAAGAAGTGAGAAGAAGAAATGCAAATAGAATAGTACAACAACTAAAAAAATTGAGTCAGATAAGGCAAAGTGAATGGTATACGCTGCAGGATACTAATCAGCTTTTCTTTTGGATGGTTAACAACCAAAGTTCACAGATCAAAATTGGAGAAATAAAAGAACCACAAGGCCAGCCAACATTTTGGCCCAAGCCTTCCAAGTCAGCGATTTCAGGACATAGGAGAACCTGTACTGCAACATCATGAAACTCAGGTGAGCTCCAAATTTTCTGAACAAGGAGATTATGGAGCCCCAGAGGAAAGAGATCATAGTTCTATAGTGTGCCTAGAGAGAGTCACATGGAGAGAAAAACTTTCTCTCAGGCTCTCAGAGAGAGCAAACTGGTCAAGCATTGGCCGTGACCCATCCACATGGATGACACAGACAAAGGATCTACCGAATAAGGTATAGGACTACAAGATAAACCCTGAGAGGACTTCACTGACCTCATAAGAAACATAAAGTACATGTGTTGGTATATAAGTCTTGCCCTATCTAGATCTTAACCATCTAGTGGAAAAGTATAAAAATGACGTATGCAACACAGGGCCATAATAATAAGTTGAGCTGTAAATGGCTATGGTCGTCAACTTCTTCGGATAACTCACTATTGTTGTGGAATGTTGGACTGTGTTGGATTGTGTCATCATGTTCAAGCACCTAAATTAGTTGAATGACAATGGAGTGCCCATCTCTGACAGGTGTAGACAAAGGAAGGGGTATAGAAAGGGATAATCATGATGTGTGTGTAGACAGTACAGTTGGGATAGATAAGGCTGTGCTTCTACATAATTCTATGAGAGGCAAGATTTGCACTAATGTTGGTTGGACAGGATATTATGTCGGCTTCTAGTACTATGGAAAATCACTAGGAAAATAACAACTTAGAAAGTATTAATTATTGAATCTTTGATGTAATTCAGGTATAAAAAAATAAAATACACAAACAGTTACACTCTATTTACTGATAAGAGACATATGCTATAATAATGTCTGTAAGTATAATATCATGTGTTCACCTTCTAAGATACCAAAACATTATGAAAACAGTTTGCAATGTATTAATTTATCTAATCCGTGTTGTGAAGATATCTTAAATCTGTCTCATTGATATTTGTACTTCAATAAAATTAAATAAATAGATAAATAGATAGATAAATAAATAAATAAAAGAAGAGGCCCAAAATGTTGTCTGTCCTTGAAGCTCTTATTTTTCTCTAATTTTTGGTCAGCAAACTTAGGTTGCTACCGCCCCAGAAGAGAAAATCTTTATTTCTGTACAACATATGCATTTAGGTTTCACTTAACCATCTGTCTGAATATCAGACATCTTAAGTATAACATAGAAAAGTTAGCTTAGATCAAATATTGATATGTTAAAATTTAAGTCCCTACAGAATATGAAGAACAAAATTTTAAAAACATTTTTAAAAATTTGAGCAAATAATTACATACTTGTACACAGAAATTTAGAAATCTTACTATATACAGCATTGTAGCAAGGAAGTCCTGTGAATTTTTTTCTTGTAACTTTTTTCATATATTACCCTTTTTTAAATAAACATTTACTTGAGAGACAGTACATCAATGGTTGGTATGTCATGACAAGAGGTACATATTTAGAAGACCAAAATGACTAGCATTAAAAGCATGACGTTACTATTACACATTGCTATCTTCAGTACAGTTCCTTACTTTCCAGGTATTAGGATATATAGTTAGTCAGGGGGATAATCCCACCAATTAACTGCTAGTTTCAAAAACCTGGTGATGTTTCTCAGGATCATTACCTCACCCATCTTCTGCATATGAATGTATGACTTTGCCTCTGTCATGTTTCCTCGATTTTCTTTATACCTTCTTCGTTGTCTAATCATCAAGTTCTCGCTTTACTTTTAATTGTGTTATACCTTTCCATGTTTATAACTTCTTTTGAGTTCTTCTACTAGGGAGACTATAGGATACATACACATATGGGTCTGGTTTATTTCACTTATGAGTTTATCGTCAAATGGCATCTACTTATAAATGCTTCAAGTTTTTCATTGTTTATACCTCAATAACACTCTGTTGCATATAAACACAACATATGGTTCATCCCTTCCTCAAGTGACTGACATCATGGTTATTTCCAATATCTGTCTATAACAGATTATGCTGCTATAAACATAGCTACACATGTATCACTATGATATGAAGTTTTCAGTTCCTCCGGGAATATGCCCAGTAGAAAGATAGCTGGCTTGAAGGGGATTTCCAGGTCTATATTTTTTAGGAGTCTTTATACAGATTTCTATAATGGTTTCATCAGTCTACATTCACACCAACAGTGAAGGGTTCCTTTATCCCCAAAGCCTTTCCAATATTTGTTATTAGTTGACTTTTTATGATAGCAATTATTCCTGAGGTGAAATGATATCTCGGTGTTGTTTTAATTTGCATTTTACAGATGTCTCCTAATGTGCAGCATTTTTTCTTATATTTATTCGCTTCTTTAATTTTGTCATTGGAGAAATGTGTGTTATTTCGGATGTCTATTTATGGATTGGGTCTTTAAATTTAGGGACTGTAATATTTTTTAGTTCTTTATAAATTCTGAAGAACAGACCTTTGTCTGAATTGTTCTTAGTTAATGTTTTTTTCAAAATTGTGCATTGTCTTTTCATTTTGTTGGTAATTTCTTTTGACATGCAAAAAACTTCTCCATAAAAGAAACTCCCAATTGTTAACTCGTTCAAGTATTACCCAAGAGATTTGATTGTTGTTCATGAACTCTGCCTACCACTGTGTCTCCAAGAGTTCCTCATACTTTCACTTCTAGGCAATTAAGTGCTTCTGTTTTAATGTTCAGATCTAATATATAGGTCAAGTTTTAGTTTTCAGCATGTAGAGAGCCAGTTTTCCCAGCACCATTTGTTAAAGAGGATATCTTTGTTCTAGTGAGCATGTTTGGTCCCTTTTTCCCTGTGCTATATTTCGGAAAAAGGACAATAGCACTCTATAATAATGCCACCATTGGTAATACCTCCTCTAAATAGAAACACAAGTGCATGCACAGTCTCACACACACATACACATAACTGACAAGCAGCATACTCTGAAATTTAAGCATAAATATCCTTATTTCAATATTTTTAAAATTATTACAATTTCAGAACAATTAATAAAAAACTAGAACGCTTAACCAAAGTATATCCACATAATACCGTTTATATAAATATGAGACATACAGTTTAGGAGCCCAGCAATTAATGAGACCAAAGGCACTAAGTAGATGTTTTCAACTCCTCACTCTCCCAAAAAGTATCATCAAAATATAAAGAAAATACTTTATCTTCATGGACTGGAAAAGATTTACCAGAATCTAATAAGTACTTACTCCAACCTTTAAGTGAATAAACTTCTATGTAATCCTTTTTTTATACCAACTGAAAACACATACATTAGGTTAAAAATGAAAGGATACATTAAGCTATGAAAGGTATTCTATGGGCTTATCCTCAGAAGGAGAAAGGAACATAAATTATACTATTAAGAGCATTGTGTACACTGGATGGAAAATGAGCATTCTGGCATGAAGTAAAAGGAAAAATAACTTAATTGAAATATGTTCTTACAGTATATACAGGGCACAAAATAAAAGCAGCCATTTGGAATGATGGTAGAAATTAGTACAACATATGACTAACATGATTAAGTAACAAAATCCTTGAAAAATCTTCTAAACAATAGGACTTCATTTTCATTTTCTATCTCCTGTGTACTGAGGATAAATAGAATCCCAGGTGAGGGGCCATATTTCCTCTGGTTGGGTAAATCTGGACTAATGAACATCCAGAAAACTAATGGATTGCTTATTTCCCCAAGCTCAATGTATGTTCACCCGAATCTATGTTCTTTTTAAATTTATTGAACACTTTGAAAGATTTGAGGTTCATAAATCCAAACTTTAGTTTTACATTTTGGTTTACAGAGAGAAAAACAAATGGCCTTGGGTCAAGTTTAAAATACATAGAGTTCATTTGTATAAATATGAAATAATTTTGGCGCTTTTGATATAGTTTTTCTATAGTTTTTCACACAAGCATAAATATTGACCTTCTTTTGTGAAATTAAAGCACCCCTAACTGGATCAATGAAAATACTTCATGAGTATTCAAGATGTACATCAGAAAATTTGATACAAATATACACATTGTTCACTTCACCCTTGTGAATAGTTGTTCATAAATGAAATATGTGTGGTGGATTCTGGGGTAGAGTAGCTCTGAATTTTTCTCCCACTTACCCAGTGTCATTCTCACTTCAACAGTCTGTGCTGAGCAATCACTGAAGAAAAATATATCTGAAACTCACAAAATAGTGCTAAATGCCTATAATCTTTTGTGGATGCTGTATTAACATATGTGGCCTGTAGGACATGGGTTACACAAACCTGTTTCAAAGATCTCCTGCCTATCTTTTGTTCTTGAAAAATGACCTGCAGTGGAGCAAGTGACTCCCAACTCTTATTCCACTGTGCTCCCTATCCTCTTATTTATTTAAGCGGCAATTATCCAAGGAACTGACAGGTACATTTTTAACTAGTCGTTCTCTCTGTCTTACATTTGGACTGATAGATATTCTAATAATCCAGTATTTTCTGGATCCAGGACACAACTTTAGAGAATAACGATGCAGAAACATTGCTGGAGTTCTAATTTTCATCACACAGCTATGCAAGTGAAGCCCTCACATCAATGCAACAGTTTCCATGAATACAGGATTCACTGAAAAGACTACTCTCCAACAGCTTAAGTCTTCCTTGAACAACAGCAGCAAAGCCTCTACTCTAAGACCATTGTGACCTCCCGAGGTTGTAACTACCTTTGAGTAGCTTAAGAGTTTAGTAGTACTGAAAGCATTTATTTACTATTAATCATTAATTCAAAATACAGAATTCATCAAATTCCAGGTGTTGGAGGTTCAAACAGAGGATACTGGGCATCACCCATGCCTCCCCACACATACAGGAACATGAGATTCATCTGACATCTTGTTTGTCCAAAGAGGTTAATAAGATTAGGTTGAATATGTCTAGAAAACACACATAAATTAAAATTATTTTAGCATGATATCCTACGTGTATCTTGCACATAGTTCTTTCCTGTGCATTGTCACATTTTATCTTGTTACAGCAGGTGTGCAATTTAAAATATGTTTGAATCTATAGGGAGAAAAAAACACAACCTGAGAAGGGACATTTAAGGATTAACCTCATGAGGAAGAAGGTTTAGTACCAACTCAAACACAGAAGATTTACCACATACTATTAGATATGTTAAATACCAGTAGATGCAAAGAAGCTCACGTACTACCAGAAAAATAGAACATATGATCTAATCCACAAACCATAATGGTTAATGTTATAGTTTCAGTTTAATGCCCAAAGTGACCCTCAAGTCAGATGATTCCTACCCTAGAGGTGACACTTGTGGTATGAGACAATTGAGTGATATAGTGTCCCTGTTTCAGGGATAGTCTTAGCTAAAGAACATCCCACAGCCATGCTTTGATAATAATGGTGATTCCGTATAGGGATATTGAGATTCTGTATAGGGGCACTTGTGCACAGATGTTTCTCATGTAAATACTCACAACCCAGCAATGCAAAATTTGCTTTCACATTGTGGAAATATGATTTGCTATGTTCCCACCAAACCGCACGTGCTACCCGGATGCTAGCCCCCAAGCGATCCAAACCAGTGACCAGCCTGAAACCTCAGAAGCCACTCACCAGCACCTCCCCAGATCCCCTGCCCTAAAGCCCGCTGAGCGAGTGGGAATTTCCCCAATTCCCTGGGCATCAAAGTGCAGTGAGTATAGAACTCCAGGCCCGCCATGCGGGAGAGACATTTCCCAGGGATTCCTTTCCTCCCCACTCCCCGTGGCCCGGTGAGAGCTCCAGACCCACCGCGCCAGAGAAACACTTCCAGGTGATTGCCGGTCCCACCCCAGAGCTGCAGACCCAGTGCGGGTCGGCCTGGAGTGAGACCTCCAAGCCTGCCACATTGGAGGGACATTTCTTAGCAATCCCCGGTCCCACGCCATGGCCCGAAACCCAGCGCAACCTGGCCTGAGTGAGAGCTCCAGGCCCGCTGCACCAGAGGGACCATTCTCAGCCTTGTTGGGTTTGGGCCTGTAGACCCGTACCCAGCACAGGCTGCCCGACCCAGTACAGCCTACTCAGTGAATAAGATCATCCACTATCCTTTTCTGAGCCCAGAAGACCCAGCAAAGCCCAAGCCCACACACCTGGGGAACCACCTGCTTGAAATAGGAAGGCTGACCCCAGTAAGTTTCCAGATCCTCGCGCCAAAGGCAGCTAAGACGGGGAAGTTTCAGTACTTACACTACATCCCAGTTGGGTTTGTGCTCGCCTGAACAGGGAACCAACAGAGGGGAATCAAAGGAGCTGCAGCAAAAAAGGAACTGAACACAACAAATAGATCCAGGATAGGCACACCTGGAAAATCTCAAACTTAATAGACTGGCACCCGAATCTCATAACAAGCTAAGGTTATAGCTGCACCAAAGCTCTACACCAAAGGTCAAAGGTCAGTGCTATACAAAATGACAAAGAGAAGGGCAAAAATGAAATCCCAGAACTCGAGTCCATCAGGAAGGGCAGAGGACAGTAGCTCAGCTGCAATGAATGAATTAACAGAAACAGCAGCAAAGGCACAACAGCAGAAACCTATAGAGGAAATAAAACAAGAAGTAATTCCCCAAATTAAAAAAGAAATATCTGAATACATGGTATCTGAAATAAAGAATGAATTCCAGAAACATTGGGTGGAAAAATGATGCTCACCCAGAACAAGTGCAGAGAGTAAAATTCCAGCTGATATATATGAATTAACAGCATCTGAAGCAAAAAAAAAAAACAACAGCAGAAAGATCATGAGGAACTCAAAGCAGAAATAAGTTCTGA
>PVKA01008265.1:0-58415 GCA_004027165.1 Ctenomys sociabilis | reverse complement strand
ATTCTTTGAAGTCATAGCATCTGAAATACAGAAACAAGTCCAGAAATATACAGAGGAAACCCAACATGGAAGAAACACTGCAGAGAAAGAATTAATAACTACCTCTAAAGAAGACATGGATAAAAAACAATTGAGAAAATCAGAAATATGATGGATTCCTTCAATGAGCAATACAGAAAAGAAATAAAAACATGAAACACAGTCAAAGAGATATAGAAGAACAAAAATATCAATCATGAGTCTACAAAACCGGCTGAGTGAAAGCGAAGACAGAGTTTCAGATCTTGAAGATGCCAGAGCAGCTAGTGAAAAGGTGAGAAAGGATCTGTTGAAAACAACAAGAACGCAGGAAAAAATAATTCATCACCTGCAAGATGTTGCCAGGATGAGCAATGGGAAAATAATTAGTATCAATGAGAATGAAGGAGTCAACACAAATCACATAAAAAGAATTTGTGAAGAAATAATTGCAGAAAACTTCCCAAATATGAGGAAACAATCCAACATTCAGGTAACCAAAGCATACAGAACATCAAATAACTTCAACCCAAGTAGAAACACACCGAGACATATAATAGTTAAGATCCCAGAAATCCAACACAAAATAATATACTGAAAGCTGCTAGAGAGAAGAAGGAGCTCACATTCAAAGGAAAACCCATCAGAATTACAGCCGGCTTCTCTACACAAACAATGAAGGCAAGGAGAACATGGAGCAGACTTCTTCAAGTCCTACACAAAAACAAATTCCAGCCCAGATTATTATACCCTGAAAAACTCTCTTTCAAGTTTGATGGAGAAGTAAAATACTCCCACGACAGAGAACAACTAAAGAATTTCATGATGAAAAACCCATCACTTCACAGGCTACTGAAAGATTTTCTAGAGAGAGACCACAATGACCAGAACTCCATGAATGAGAATGGAAGGAACCCACTAAAAAGGACAGACAATTAAACACAGGTTACAAAGGAATAAACAACATGAGGTAAATATCATGACAAACATAAGTCAGCACATTTCAATTATAACCATAAATGTAAACGGACTCAATTCTCCAATTAAGAGAAATAGGCTGGCACAGTGGATTAGGAAACACAATCCAACAATATGCTGTATACAAGAAACACACTTAAATCAAAAGGACATTCATAGGCCCAAAGTCAAAGGAAGGAAAACAATACTAGATGCCCCAGCACCTCAGAAAAAAGCAGGAGTAGCAATTCTGTTCTCAGACAGTCTCTACTTCAAACCAAGAATGATCAAAAGACACAAAGAAGGCCACTATATATTGGTCAGGGGAAAAATTCAACAGCAAGAAGTAACACACATAAATATTTATGCACGAAACACAGGAGGAACCAACTATGTAAGACAAATCTTAAGGGACATGAAAAACTTATTGTCTAAGAACACAATCTTAACAGGAGACATTAACACACCCTTATCTCAAAAAGATAGGTCAACCAAACAAAAAATTAGCAAGGAAGTAGCAGAACTGAACCAGAGCTTGGAACAAATGGACCTGGTGGACATATACAGAGTGTTCCACCCAACCACAGTTGAATACATATTTTTTTCAGCTGAACAAAGGTCATTTTCCAAAATAGACCACACACTAGTCCAGGGGTCATGTCTAAGTTTATGCAAGAAAATAGAAATTATCCCATGCATACTATCTGACCAGAAAGCAATGAAATTGGAAATAAATGACAAAAGAAACCAGAAAAACCCACTAAATTCATGGAAACTAAACAACTCCCTACTCAACAATCAATGCTTGCAGAAGAAATTCAACAAGAAATTCAACAATATCTACAATTCAATGAAAATTCAACTAACACTCACAGGAATTTATGGGATGAGTTGAAACCAGTGCTTAGATGGAAAATAATAGCTATGAACTCACACATTAGAAAAACAGAAAGGTACCAAGTTGCCACCCTAATGTTGCATCTCTAACAACTAGAAAAAGAAGAGCAAACAAAACCCAGAGTGCAAAGATGGGAAGAAATCATAAAGATTAGAGCAGAAATTAATTCAATGGAGATGAAGAAAACAGTTCAAAGAATCCAAAATCAAAAAGTTGGTTCTTTGAAAGAGTAAATAAAGATGATAAGCCTCTTGCCAACCTCATCAAAAAGAGGCAAAAGAAAATTCAATTACAAGCGATAAGGAATGAAACGAGTGAAATCACCACGGGCATAGCGGAAATTCAGAATATTATCAATAGTTGCTTCGAGAATCTTTACGCTCACAGAATAGAAGACACGGAAGAAATGCACATATTCCTCGAAAGGTACAAATTGCCAAAACTGAATCAAGAAGATATACCAAATCTCAATAAGCCGATAACAGCCAACGAAATATGAAATGTAATAAAAAGCCTACCGACAAAGACAAGTCCAGGTCCTGATGGATTCATAGCTGAATTCTACAAGAAATTTATACAAGATATAATCCCAAAACCCAACAAACTCTTCAATGAAGTTGAAAAGGAAACATTCCTCCCAGAAATCATTTTTGGAGGGAAGTATACTACTGATTCCAAAACCAGGGAAAGACACAACCAAAAAGGAGAACTACAGGCCAATCTCCCTCATGAACATAGATGCAAAAATACTCAACAAAATCCTGGCAAATAGAATACAGCAAATCATCAAGAAGATCATACACCATAACCAGGTATGATTCAACCCAGGGATGCAAAGATGGTTCAATATTCGAAAATCCATAAATGTAATACACTGTATTAATAGACTGAAATCTAAAAACCACGTGATCATCTCAACTGATGCAGAGAAATCCTTTGACAAAGTGCAACACTCATTCATGTTCAAGGTCCTACAGAAAATTGAAATAGATGGACTCTATCTTAACTTGATAAAAAAACATCTATGACAACCTAAAAGCTAATATAATCCTAAATGGGGAGAAACTGAAATCTTTTACTCTTAAATCAGGTACAAGACAAGGATGTCCTCTATCACCCCTCCTATTCAATATAGTCTTGGAATTCTCAGCAACAGCCATTACAAAATAGGGAGAAATAAAGGGAATAAGAATAGTTAAAGAAGTTAAATTATCACTATTTGCAGATGACATGTTACTTTACTTGAAAGACCCCAAAAATTCCACCAAGAAACTACTAGAGCTGATACAGAAATTCAGTAGCATAGCAGGATACAAAGTCAACACTCAAAAGTCAATAGCATTCCTCTACACAGATAACAAGTGCACTGAAAGGGAAACAATAGAAACAATACCTTTTACAATATCACGGCAGAAAATGAAATACCTTGGGATTCATTAACCAAGGAAGTCAAAGATCTTTTCACGGAAAATTACAGCACCCTAAGAGATTATAGAGGATTTCAGAAAATGGAATGATATTCCATGCTGCTGGATAGGAAGAACCAACATCGTGAAGATAGCCATACTCCCAAACTTGCTGTACAGATTTAATGCAATCCCCATCGAACTGCCACCAACATACCAACATCTCTGACATACAGAAATCAATCCAAAATTTTATTGGAAACCACAAACGACCTAGAATAGCAAAGGCAATCTTGGCTAATAAAGACAAGGCAGTAGGCATCACAATTCCTGACTTGAAATTATACCACAAAGTGACTGTGATAAAATCAACATGGTGTTGGCAACAAAATAGACCTGAGGATCAGTGGAATAGATTAGAAGATGCAGAGCCATCTAAGAAAACACTCAGCCAACTTATTTTCGACAAAGTGGCTACACTAGCTCACTGAAGAAAGATAGCCTCTTTGATAAATGGTGCTGGAAAACATGGCTTTCTGCACGCTGAAAACTAAAACTTGACCAGCTCTATCACAGTGCACTAAGTTAAAGTCAAAATGGATTAAAGATCTAAACATTAAAACAGACACACTCAATCTCCTGGAAGAGAAAGTAGGAGGAAGACTTGAAGACATAGGGGTAGGTAAAGATTTCATGAAGAAACATATATTCGCACGGGAAACACTTGAAAGAATCAACAACTGGGATCAACTCTTCTTAAAGAGCTTCTGCATGTCAAAAGAAATCGTCAACAGAGTGAAAAGACAACCCACAAACTTTGAAAAAATCCTAACTAATAAGCAATCAGACAGAGGACTACTGTCTAGAATTTATAAAGAACTAAAATATAACAGGGCGCTCAAACTTAGAGACCCAATTGAGAAATGGGCATCTGAGATGAATACACACTTCTCAGAGGACGAAATTAAAGAAGCGAACAAATATATGAAAAAATGCTCCACATCACTAGCCATTCGTGAAATGCAAATAAAAACAACACTGAGATACCATCTCACTCCAGAAAGAATGGGTATCATAAGGAAATCAACCAACAACAAATGTTGGAGAGGTTGTGGGGAAAAGGGAACGCTTCTCCACTGCTGGTGGGAATGTAGACTGGTACAACCATTGTGGAGGTCAGTGTAGAGACTCCTCAAAAGAGTAGGACTAGAAATCCCATTCAAGCCAGCTATCCCCCTACTGGGAATTTTCCCAAAGGATTTGGATACATTGTATCATAGAGAAATATGTGTACCTATGTTTATAGCAGCGCAATGTGTGATAGCAAAATCTTGGAAATAACCAAGATTTCCATCATATGAGGAATGGTTGAAAAAGATGTGGTATTTCTATATAATGGAGTATTACTCAGCTATTAAGAATGATAAGTTTGAAGCATTCATACTGAAGTGGATGCCACTTGAACATATACTCATAAGTGAAATAAACCAGACATACATGTGTAAATACCATATAGTCTCCCTAGTATAACAAGCGAAAAGCAGAAATACAAAAGGAAATGTACAACAAGTAGAATCAATTGAGCCAGATAAGGCAAAGTGAATGGCATATGCTGCAGGATACTAATAGGTTTTCTTCTGGATGGTTAACAACCTAAGATCACAAGTCAGAGTTGGAGAAATAGAAGAGCCACAAGGCCAGCAAACATTTTGGCCCTAGCCTTGCAAGGTCAGCGAAGACTCAGGACGTAGGAGAACCTGTACTGCAGCATCATGCAACTCAGGTGAGCTCCACATTTTCTGAACAAGGAGATTGTGGAGCCACAGAGGAAAGAGATTGAAGTTCTAAAGTGTGCCTGGGGAGTCACATGAAGAGAAAACTTTCTCTCAAGCTCTCACAGAGAGCAATCTGGTCAAGCATTGGCCGTGACTCATCCACATGGATGACACAGACAAAGGATCTACAGAATAATGTACAGGACTACAAGATAAACCCTGAGGGGACTTCACTGACCACATAAGAAGCATAAAGTACATGTGTTGGTATATAGGTCTTGCTCTATCTAGGCCCTAACCATCCAGCAGAAAAGTATAAAAATGAAGTATACATCGTGGGGCCATAATATTAAGCTGAGCTGTAAATGGCTATGGTCGACAACTTCTTTGAATAACTCACTATTATAGTGGACTGCTGGACTGTGTTGGATTGTGTCATCAAGTTCAAGCACCTAAGTTAGTTGAATGACAATGGAGTGCCCATCTCTGAAAGGTGTAGACAGAGGAAGGGGTATAGAAAGGAAGAATCATGATATGTGTGTGTAGACACTACAGTTGGGATAGATAATGCTATACTTCTACATAATCCTATGAGAGGCAAGATTTGCACTAATGGTGGTTGGACAGGATAGTATGTCGACTCAGTGCTTCTAGTACTATGGACAACCACTAGGAAAATAACAAGGTGGAAAATATTAATTATTGAATCTTTGATGTAATTCAGGTATAAAAAATAAGATATGCAAACAGCTACACTATTTACTGGTAAGAGACATATGGTGTAATAATGTCTGTAAGTATAATATCATGTATGCACCTTCTATGATACCAAAACATTATAAAAACAGTTTGCAATGTATTAATTTATCAAATCCATCTTGTCAAGGTATCTTAAAACTGTCTCATTGATATTTGTACTTCAATAAAACAAAGATTAAAAAAAAAAAAGAATCAACAACTGGGATCAACTCTTCTTAAGGAGTTTCTGCGTGACAAAAGAAATTGTCAACAGAGTGAAAACACAACCCACAAATTTTGAAAAACTCCTAACTGAAAAGCAATCAGACAGGGGACTACTGTCTAGAATTTATAAAGAACTAAGATATAACAGGGGCCTCAAATTTAAAGACCCAATTCAGAAATGGCCATCTGAGATGAATACACACTTCTCATAGGACGAAATTAAAGAAGCGAATAAATGTATGAAAAAGTGCTACACATCGCTAGTCATCCATGAAATCCAAATAAAAACAACACTGAGATACCATCTCACTCCAGAAAGAATGGCTATCATAAGGAAATCAACCAACAACAAGTGTTGGAGAGGTTTCGGAGAAAAGGGAACACTTCTCCACTACTGATGGAAATGTAAACTGGTACAACCATTTTGGAGGTCAGTGTGGAGACCCCTCAAAACAGTAGGGCTAGAAATCCCATTCAAGCCGGCTATCCCCCTAATGGGAATTTTCCCAAAGGATCTGAAACCATTGTATCTTAGTGATATATGTGTAGCTATGTTTATAGCAGCACAGTGTGTGATAGCAAAATCTTGGAAACAACCAAGATGTCCATCACGTGAGGAATGGTTGAAAAAGATATGGTATCTCTATGTAATGGAGTATTACTCATCTATTGAGAATGATAAGTTTGAAGCATTTATACTGAAGTGGATTCCACTTGAACATATACTCATAAGTGTAATAAAGCAGACACACATGTGTAAATATCCTAAAGTCTCCCTAGTATAACAAGCGAACAGCATAAATACAAAAGGAAATGTACAACAACAACTAAAATCAATTGAGTCAGATAAGGCAAAGTGAATGGCATATGCTGCAGGATACTAACCAGCTTTTCTTTTGGATGGTTAACAACCTATGTTCACAGATCAAAGTTGGAGTAAATAAGAGCCACAAAGCCAGCAAACATTTTGGCTCCAGCCTTTCAAGGTCAGTGAAGATTCAGGACGTAGGAGAGCCTGTACTGCAACATCATGAAACTCAGTTGAGCTCCAAATTTTCTGAACAAGGAGATTATGGAGCCCCAGAGGAAAGAGACTGAAGTTCTATAGTGTTCCTGGGGAGAGTCACATGCAGAGAAAACTTTCTCTCATGCTCTCACAGAGAGCAAACTGGTCAAGCATTGGCCGTGACCCATCCACATGGATGACACAGACAAAGGATCTACTGAATAATGTACAGGAGTACAAGGTAAACCCTGAGGAGACTTCACTGACCACATAAGAAACATAAAGTACATGTGTTGGTATATAAGTCTTCATCTATCTAGGTTTAACCATCCAGCAGAAAAGTATAAAAATGAAGTATACATCGCAGGGCCATAATATTAAGCTGAGCTGTAAATGGCTATGGTCGTCAACTTCTTTGAATAACTCACTATTGTTGTGGAATGCTGGACTGTGTTGGATTGTGTTGTCAAGTTCAAGCACCTAACTTAGTTGAATGACAGTGGAGTGCCCATCTTTGACAGGTGCAGACAAAGGAAGGGGTATAGAAAGGGATAATCATGATGTGTGTGTATAGACAGTACAGTTGGGATAGATAAGGCTGTGCCTCTACATAATTCTATGAGAGGCAAGATTTGCACTAATGTTGGTTGGATAGGATATTATGTCAGCTTCTAGTACTGTAGACACCCACTAGGAAAATAACAAGGTAGAAAGTGTCAAGTATTGAATCTTTGATGTAATTCAGGTATAATAAATAAGAAACCCAAACAGCTACACTCTCTTTATTTAATGATAAGAGACATACGGTATAATAATGTCTGTAAGTATCATATCATGTATGCACCTTATATGATACCAAAACATTATGAAAACAGTTTGCAATGTATTAATTTGTGAAATCCATCTTGGCAAGGTGATATTTGTGCTTCAATAAAACAAAAATTTAAAAAAAAACTATAGTTGTAGTTTCATTTCCTTCCCTAACATAATATTCTATCCGACACCCAAAGGTACGGAGGGAAAGATGTATTTAACTCACAATTTGTGCAAAATATAATGTGCCTTCAAGCAGGCACAGGGGCGGTGGATTCAATCCCTGGGCGTGAGGTACCAGAGCCACCCCCAGAGAGTTTTGAGATGTCAATTGAGACTGGGCATGGTGGTGCATGCTCGTAATCCCAGGTTTTGGGAGGCTGTAAACAGAGATCACTATGAGTCTGATCTAGTAGTGAAACCCTGAACAGCCTGTAGGGCCTTCCCTAAAATAAAAAATAAAAAAATAAATTTTTTTGCAGGTCTCACTCTATAACTCACTGACTCCAGAGATGTTTTTCATGTCAGTCAGGTATTGCAGAAGAGAAACAGTTCATTGTAGGCAGAAGAAAACAAAAGCTAACAATGGAGGATCAGAGTTTATTCTACCCTTACATTTCATCTAGACTACTCAGTTCAGGTATCACTCACTCCCATAATCCTAATGCCTATCCGTTTAGCTTTGCACCATGAATCAATTCAGCTTCACACACTTTCGATACAGCCACTACTGAAAATGGCATATCTACGACTACATGCATCTTTATGGGGATTCCTCAACACAAGCTAGAGCAACAATGTTTGCACAAAACCAGTCGGTTTTTGCAATACCTAATTTCACATAGAGAAAAATTTGAAGAGGTGATTGGAATAGTGTGGGCTGCCTATTCTATTTGCATGTATGTCTTACATTATTCTTTACTTGTTAGTTTGTAATACTAACACTGTGACAGAGGTATATCTATACCAAGTATGTCATACCAAAACCAGATGATAGAGGATATACCACAGAATTAATAGACTGAAATTAGTTATAGAAAAATGATGCAGCACTACAACTTTTGCCTATCGCAAAATAAGTATTTTCAAGATCCTTCATAGACATGTTTAAAAAAAGTATACAGCGTGAGAACCTGACAAATACAATGAGAGAAAGAAATCATTCCTCTAAAGCTCAGATAAAACCTTTCTGTCCTTGGTAAACAAAACGTTAGGCAAAGGAAATATTCTTGGCAATGTGAAGAAAGCGAAACATTTACAATATACCCAATGCCAAATTATAAGCAAAATGTTACAAAGAATAAAATGAAATAATAAAATATGACCCATTCAAAAACAGAGACAATGCACACAAAATAGTTTTTGGAAATACTAGACACTGAATAGACTCAATGATTTGAAACTGAGAATCTTCAAATACTCAAAAAGCTAAAGGAAACAGAAATAAACTGAAGGAAGCAAGATATAATGTACAAAAACAAAAGGAGAACAAATAAAAAGGGAAAATTCATTTCTGGTACTTAAGATAAAATAGCTGAAATGAAAATTTCAGTAGAAAGGCAGTACTGGAGATTTCAGCAAACAGAGGAAAAAATACAGAGAAATTGAGGGATAAATGAAATGACAGTCTGAGAAGAAGAATGAAAAAAAGTCACACGACTGTCCTGCTACAATGCTCTATATGGTTAGATTTCTAAATTTCTATGTAAAAAATATGTAATTGTTTATTCATATTCTTTAAATATTTTCCATTTTTTTAAATTTTTATCTCCATATTCTGTAGGACTTAAAGTTTAACATATCAATACTTGATGGAAAAATATTTGTTCCATGTTATGTCTAAAATGTTTGGTATTCAGAAAGAGTGAAGTTAAACCCAATTGCATATGTAGTAGGGTAATAATAAGCTATTCTTCTGGAGGGTTAACACCCTAAGTTTGCAGGCCAATAATTCAATAAATGGAAGGGCTGCAAGGACAGCCAACATTTTCAACCTAGCCTTTCAAGATCATTGAAACTTAGGAAATAAATACAAAGAAACAAAACCTAAAGTGCTATGGGACATTACCAAGAATATATATTTCAAGATGCATAAGAAAGTATCAATAATATTTCCAGTAAACATTGACCCCAAACTTTCAAATATAATGAACTATGAGAAAGTGCAAACAACATAGCCTCAAATCTCTAGGCACAATAAACCCAAAACTATATTCCCTATAAAGTACTAAAGGATAGCGAAAAATCTTAAATAGAGCAAAACAGAAGTGACTTATCCCAAAGAAGTGAATCTCAATAAGATTAACAGTTTACCCTTGTTTCTTTTCTCACTTACCTCATCCCAATTGTTCCTCCCTTTGAACAAATTCTTTCCCTTGCACACGTTCTATTAAACCTCTCACGTTTTTTTCACCCTTTCAGGTACATTCACAACTGAGACAATACGATGTGTACACATGCTGATCTGTTTCATTTCACTTATGAGTATAGCCTCTAGGTGCAGCCATTTACCTACTAAACCTCAAATTTATCTTTCAACATAGCTGAGTAATACCTCATTGTGATACCTCATTATATTGGGTGACACCTAGGGACATCAGAATACATATTCTATTCAGCAGCACTTGGTATGCTCTCCAACATAGGTCATATACATAAAACATGCTTCAGTAAATACAAGGAACTAAAATAATCTCATGCATATTATCTGACCATAATGCAATGAAACTGAAAATGATTCAAAAAAGAAACCATAAAAACTCCAAAAAAGCATGGAAATTAAATCACACCACCCTGAACAATCAATGAGTCACAGATGAAATTAAAGGAGAAATTAAACAATATTTACAATCGAATGAAAACACAAGTACAATTGATCAGAACCTGTGAGCCACAATGAGAGCAGTCATAATAGGGAAATAGAACATGGTAATTCTCATATGAAGAAAACAGATTAAGTACAAATAAGACATTATATGTTGCATCTCAAATTTCTAGAAAAAGAAAAGCTAGCCCAACTAACAGCAAACTCAAAGCTCAAAACGGCAGAAATTTTTTTTTTTTTTTTTTTTTTTTTTTTTGTCTTTTTGAGACAGGGTCTCACTATGCAGTTCAGGCTGGCCTTAAGCTCATTTTGTAGCTCAGGCTGGTCTCGAACTCACAACAATCCTCCTGCCTCAGCCTCCCGAGTGCTGGGATTACAGGCATGCGCCACCATGCTCGGCTAAAACGGCAGAAATTTTGAACCACGAGAGCAGAAATTAATGCAATCGACAAAGGAAAACAAGACAAAAATATTAAGTGGAGAGCTAGAACTTTGAAGGATAAATAAAATTGATAAACGCCTTTCCAAACTTCTTTAAAACAGGAAGTAAACAATTCACATTCACACTGTAAAGAATGCAATGGGCAAAATTACTACACATTCTCTAGAAATTCAGAAAATCATACATACTTACACTGAAAATTTTAGCTCATAAATTCTAGAGGGAAGACCTTTGTCTGAGTACTTATTAGTTAAGATTTTTGCCACATTTTTGGGTTGTCTTTCAAATGGCAATGGAATACACATTTCTCACAAAACTAAACAAAAAACGGATACAAATAAAGGACCAGGGGCCTGGGACATGTCTCAGTAGAACAATGGCTTCCCTGGCAAGCACAAGGTCCTGAGTTCAACCACCAGTTCAAAATCAAAATGAAGGACCATTTTATACCTATGAATAAAAAAAGGTATAGATATAAAGCTACTGTCTCAATTCAATGAGAAGAATGATTTGTACTAATAGCGTTTAAACAGGGTATAATGTCTGCATCTTGTACTATTAATAACCACTGCAAAGACAATAAAATGCAATTTGTTAATTATTGAAACAGTTCTACTAATTGGTTTTGAAACTGTCTTATTGCTATTTGCTTCTCAATAAAATTAGTTAAAAAGAAAAAGAAAATCTTAATCAAATTTTATGGAAAAACATAAAAGAAATGGACAGATTGTTAAATCCATATGTATGCTCTGTTAGTGGTCTTCAGTAGGGGCTGCAGCAGGTCAGTGACTCCAGTGGCAGTGGCTATGTGTGGTGGGCTGTAGGGGAATTAAGAGCTCATGATGACTGCAGAGGCAAAAAAGAATTTGAGGACATAGGGGAATTGAACTACTTTCCATTGTGGTGATAAAAGTGATCTAAATCTACGAAGGTGTCAAAATCAACTGTTACCTTGAGGAGTGGAGCAGATAGTCTCATGCTCCAACTTGTATTGTGGCCAGACTATTTAATAGGCATTTGACTTTGAGGTCAAAGAAGCCTACTGGAGATAGCTCGGTAGAATAAGCACTTTCTTGGTAAGTGCAGGGTCCTGAGTTCAACTTCCAGTGTCGAAAAAAGAAGTCTAAGGGGCCTCTAAGGACAGATGTAGCACAGTCTACAAGGAAAAAAATGGATTTGGGAGGAGGTCATAAAGGAGTTAACCAAGGAGGCAGAAAGACTAGGTAGAGGGAAAGTAAAAGGATGCTTACAGTGATGATCATGTTGTGGGAGTCCCAAAAGGAATGGGACACCCTCTCAGCTGACATGCTCAGGTGAAGAAGTGGCTGAGAGTTGGGGAGGAGTTGCTCAACACGTCAACACAATTTTACCAGACCAGAGTGGGGCCATGGGCTCAGAGACATAGAGCCAGGAGATGACCCACCTAAATGAAAAAGAGTTGTCCTCAGACAGAGTTTGGATGAAAATAGAAAATGAAAGAGAAAAAAGGGTTGGTGGTATCAGAGAAATCCTTGATGGAACCCAGAAGGAATTTAGAAGCTATCCATTCCAGGTATGAGTAGATGAAGTCACAGGGCAGAAGGATAAGGTATAAGCTGAAATGAGACTTTGAGAGAAGTTAGAGAGAAGGTGAGAGATGGGCTGTGGGAGAGGAGACAGAGCAGAGAGGGACATGAAAGGAGACAGAGACTTACAATATGGATAAAGTGTCCAAATGTGGGCATCAGCAATGGATGATGTTCAAAACTAACAGCCTTCTCAGGCTTTTCTTGAGACTACTGTTATACTAATTTAGAAAGAATGTCATACAGGCTTTAAGAAAAGTTTTTCACTTCTGCATTACAATATTGTGACTGTAAGTAGCCATAACCATATTATGTTCTGGTAGCAGAAAATGAGTCTTGTGTTAAATAGTAACCACTTCTAACTTTGAAGATACTGGAAAGGTAGGTTCTTGGAAAGGCAATAATGACAAAGAACCACCGACATCTACAAGACTTGAGGAAGCAAAATTTCAAAGGAAATCTCAAGACTAAGGATAAAGTTATTTATCATAGAAATCTACAAGCACCAACACATAAATACTAAAACAGAAATAAAAACTAAAGTGTAAATTAAAGAAGCAAAATTCAATCTAAAGTTTCTAGCTAAGAAAAATTCCAGAGCACAATAAGAGTAAATTTAAAGCCAACAACTGAGGCTTCCTTCAGTTATATCAATAGAAGTAAAACAACTAATGCATGATGCTACAGAAAGAATAATCTGCAAGATGCAAAAGAAAGTGATTATCAAAATGAGAGACAGTAAAGTGAATATATTTTTAAAGAACACTAGAAAACAATGGTAAATAGAATGTCTAATGTATGAAAAAATGGAATGCAATTCTTCCACAGATCCATTTGAATCCACATATTTAAACAGAAATTCATGTGACTAAAAACGCCACTAAAGGTAGTTGCAACAGACTGAGAGAAGGTGAGAATGGACTATCTAGAAGACAAGTCTGCAGCAAATGACCATGAAAACAAAGATACCTTAAAGAGGAAGAGATCTTAAAAAGGACAATGTTTACAAGATGAAGCAAGTAACAATAATTGAGAACTGACTGGAGTGAGTGATAAAGATGGAGACAGCACTAGACAGGATTATTTCTGTGGCATAGAAATAATGGCAGAGCGTTGGGGATATAGTTCAGTGGTCTAATTCCTTCCCGGCAAATCAAGGACCTACAAACAATTCCTGGTACCATATGCCGTGCTGATCTCCAGAACCTCAAGGACAGTGTCAGCTGCAGGCACAGTGGCCTAAGTCTGTAATCCAAGCACTGAGGATGCTTAGACAGGAAGATTGTTGGAAGTCCAAGCTGCTTAATGAGACCTTATACTAAATAAATAAGATATACTGACAGAAAACTTCCCAAACATGGATAAAGAATTAGACATGCAAATAAATTAAGTATATAACCATGAGGCATAATCATATGAACCACAACCAAATAACCATGTCCAAAATAAATCTATGCCAATGTATAGAATAAATATTACAGAAATTAGGCAGAGGAACATAATAATAAAAGCTAGACAAAGGTAAAAAAATCATTATAACAGGAAGCTCATCAAAATTACAGAAGACTTCTCAAAGCAGATCCTCAAATCAAAGAGAGCTTGGACTGATGGATTTCAAGCCCTTCAAGAAAACAAACTTCAACCCTGATTGATGTACCAAACAAAATTATATTTCAAAACATATGTGGTAGTATCATAGTTCTATGACAAAAACAAGTGAAGAAATTTGTTGCCTCTAATTAACCTCTTCACAAGGTTCTGAAGAACGTATTAGAAAGAAAAAACAACGATCACAAATACAAGACCCAGTACAGAGAATCCATCAGGCAAAGAAAGCAATGAAACAAGGAAAACATAGGGCACTAACAATGGGAAAATAACATGATAGAGATAAGCCAATACAAATCTGCTATAACCAAGAATGGAAATGGTTTCATCTCCCCAATCAAAAGAAATAAACTTGCACAACTGAACAAGAATCAAGATCCAACAATAGGTTGGAAGTGCATTTAACCCTATTTAACCATAAAAAAAAAATTCAAAGGATTGAAAACAATATACCATGACACAGGAAATTAAAAATACCAGGAGTAGCCATTCCATTAGCTGACATTGTGAACTTTAAACTAAAATTGATAATAGGAAACAAAGAAGATCCCGCCATGCCTGACCAGCCAGAGAGACCAGCCTGAGACAGCAGGGCTGACTCCACAATGTTCCTCGATCCCACCCATGCCTGCCCAGCCAGAGACTGGCCTGAGACAGCAGAGCCACTCTGGCAGCATCCTCCATCCTGCTCACACCTGCCCAGCCAGAGCAACGGGCCTGAGACAGTGAGGCCAGGGCTGACTCCAGCGGCTTCCTGCATCCTGCCCCAAGCCCTCTCAGTGAGTGCAAATTTGCATGACTCACCAGGCTTCCCAGATCAGGGAGGGTGTGGAGAGTCTGAGGGAGAGCTTTCAGTATCTTCCCGCGTACACTACCCAGATCCCCACCCCCAAGCTCTCCAAGCCAGTGACTAGCCTGAAACCTCAGGGGTCGCTCACCAACAACTCCCCAGATCCCCTGCTCGAAAGCCCGCAGAGAGAGGGAATTTCCCCGACTCCCTGGGCAGCAAAGTTCGGAGAGTGAAGAGATCCAAGCCCGCCACACCGGAGTGACATTACCCAGCAATTCCAGGTCCCAACCCAAGGCCCAAGACCCAGCATAGCTCATCCTGTGAGTGGGCTCTAGGCCCACCCCGCCAGAGGGACCTTTCCCATCCTTTTCCAGTTCTGACTATGGCCCCGAACCCAGAACAGGTTGACTGCCCAGCACAGCCTACCCAGTGAATAAGAACATTCACTACCCATTTGGGAACCCAGCAGACCCACCAAAGCCAAGGCCAACCCACCTAGAGAGTGGCCTACCTGACACAGGAGGGCTGACTCTGGCTACTTTCCTGATCCTTGACCCAAAGTCAGCCAAGATAGTGGGGAATTTTCATTACTTGCTCTGCATCCCAGTTCAGTTCGTACTCACCTGACCAGGGAACCAGCAAAGGGGAACCATAGGAGCTGCAACAAAAAGGAACTGAACAAAACAGCTAGATCCAGGCCAGGCATAATTGGATAATCTCAAACTTAATAGACTGGCACATGAATCTCATTACACGTTAAAGTTATACATGCACCAAAGCTCTACACCAAAGGTCAAAGGTCAGTGCTATACAAAATCACAAGGACAAGGAGAAAAAGATAATCCCTGGGCTCGAGTCCACCACTAAGTGCAGAGGACACTATCTCAGCTGAAATGAATGAATTAACAGAAAGGGAAGCAAAGGAACAACAGCAGAAATGTATACAGGAAATCAGACGAGAAGGAATTTCTCAAAAAAAGAAATATATGAATACATAGCATCTGAAATAAAGAAACAAATCCAGAAACATCAGGGGAAAGCCAATGCTCACCCAGAACAAGTGCAAAGGGCACTATTCCAGCTGAAACATATAAAGTAACAGTGTCTGAAGCGAAGAAACAACAGCAGAAAGGTCATGAGGAATGCAAACCAGAAATAATTTCTGAAATCAAAAAAGAATTCTTTGAAAACAAAGAATTCTTTGAAGTCATAGCATCTGGAATACAGAAACAAGTCTGGAAATATACAGAGGAAACCCAACTGGAAGAAACTCTGTAGAAAAAGAATTAATAACTATCTCTAAAGAAGACATGGAGTGCTCGCTTCAGCAGCACATATACTAAAGAAGACATGGATTAAAAAAAATTGAGATCAGAAATATGATGTATTCCATGAAAGAGAAATACAGAAAGAAATAGAACGCATGAAACAGAGTCAAAGAGATATAGAAGAACTAAAATTATCAATCACGAGTCTACAAAACCAAATGAGTGAAAGCAAAGACAGAGTTTCAGATCTTGAAGATGCCAGAGCAGCTACTGAAAAGGTGAGAAAGGATCTCTTAAAAACAATGAGAATGCAGGAAAAAATAATCCATCACCTGGAAGATGATGCCAGAATGAACAATGGGAGAATAATTGGAATCAATGAGAATGAAGGAGTCAATACAAATGACATAAAAAGAATTTGGGGAAAAGTCATCGCAGAAAACTTCCCAAATACAAGGAAACAATCCAACATTCAGGTAACCGAAGCATACAGAACACCAAATAACTTCAACCCAAGAAATAACACAAAGAGACACATAATAATCAAGATCCCAGAAATCCAACACAAAAATAATATACAGAAAGCTGCTAGAGAGAAGAAGCATATCACATTTAGAGAAAAACCCATCAGCCAACTTCTCTACACAAACCATGAAGAAAAGAGGGGATGGAGCAGAGTTCAAGTCCTGTACGAAAACAAATTCCAGCCCAGACTACTATACCCTGCAAAACTCTCTTTCAAGCTTGATGGAGAAGGGATATACTTCCACGAGAAAGAACAACTAAAGAATTTCATGATGACAAAGCCATTCCTTCACAGGCTGCTGAAAGATGTTCTAGAGGGAGACCACAATGACTACAACTTCATGAATGAGAATGGAAGGAACACAATAAACAGGACAGACAATTAAACACAGGATACAAAGGAGTAAACAACAATAGGTAAATATCATGACAAACATAAGGCAGCACATTTCAATTATAACCATAAATGTAAATGGACTCAATTCCCTTATTAAGAAAAAATACACTGGAACAGTGGATTAGGAAATAAAATCCAATAATATGCTGCATACAAGAAACACACTTAACTCAAAAGGACATTCATAGGATCAAAGTCAAAGGATGAAAAACAGTACTAGGACCTCAGAAAAAAAGCAGGAGTAGCAATTCTCTTCTCAGATAGTCTCAACTACAAGCCAAGAAGAATAAAACGAGACAATGAAGGCCACTATATTGGTTAGGGGAAAAATTCAAAAGCAAGAGGTAACATTCATAAATATCTATACACCAAACACAGGAGCACCCAACTATGTAAGACAAATCCTAATGGAAATGAAAAACTTAATATCTAAGAACACAGTCTTAACAGGAGACCTTAACACCCCCTTATTGCAAAAAGATAGATGAACCAGACAAAAAAAAAAAAATAGCAAGGAAGTAGAAGAAATGAACCAGAGCTTGAAACAAATGGACCTGGTGGTCATATACAGAGTGTTCCACCCAACCACAGCTGAATACACATTTTTTCAGCTATTTTCCGAAATAGACAACATACTAGTCCAGAGGTCATGTGTAAGTATATGCAAGAAAACAAGAATTATTCCATGCATATTATCTGACCACAGTGCAAAGAAACTGGAAATAAATGACAAAAGAAATGAGGAAAATGTGCTAAATTCATGGAAATTAAACAACATCCCACTCAGCAATCAAAGGGTCA
This sequence comes from Ctenomys sociabilis, assembly GCA_004027165.1. NCBI lineage: Eukaryota > Metazoa > Chordata > Mammalia > Rodentia > Ctenomyidae > Ctenomys > Ctenomys sociabilis. The sequence goes on along the minus strand of PVKA01008265.1, from coordinate 40,359 downwards.
CAGAAGAAATTAAACAAGAAATTCAACATTATCTACAATTCAATGACAATTCAACCACAACTTACTGGAATTTATGGGATGCGATGAAAGCATGAGGGAAAAATCATAGCTATGAACTCACACATTCAGAAAACAGAACGGGAACAAATAAACACCATAATGTTGCACCTCCAACGTCTAGAAAAACAAGAGTAAATAAAACCCAGAGCACAAAGACAGGAAGAAATCATAAAGCTTAGAGCAGAAATTTATTCAATGGAGAAAATTATTCTAGCCAATCTCATCAAAAAGAGGAAAGAAAAAAATCAAGTACATGCAATAAGGGATGAAAAGGGTGAAATCACCACAGGCCCAGAGGAAATTCAGAATATTATCAATAGTTACTTCGAGAATCTTTGTACACACAGAATAGAAGACACAGAAGAAATGGACAGATTCCTCGAAAGATACAAATTACCAAAACTGAACCAAGAAGATAGAGCAACTCTCAATAAGCCAATAACAGCCAATGACATATGAGATGTAATAAAAAGCCTACCAACAAAGAAATGTCTAGGTGCTGATGGATGCACAACTGAATTCTACAAGAAATTTATGGAAGATATAATCCCTACACTCCATAAACTCTTCAATGAAATAGAAAAGGAAGCAGTCTTCCCAAAATCATTTCTGAAGACAAGTATTATGCTGGTTCCAAAACCAGGGAAAGACACAACCAAAAAGGAGAACTATAGACCAATCTACCTCATGAACATAGAAGCAAAAATACTCAATAAAATCCTGGCAAATAGAGTACAGCAACTCATCAAGAAGGTCATACGCCATGACTACATAGGATTCATCCTACAGATGCAAGGATGGTTCAATATTTGAAAATCTATAAATGTAACACAGTATATCAATAGACTGAAATCTAAATACCACATGATCATCTCAATTGATGCAGAGAAAGTTTTTGACACAGTCCCACACTCATTCATGTTCAAGGTCCTACAGAAAATTGGAATAGATGGACTCTACCTTAACTTGATAAAAGCCATCTATGACAACCTAAAAGTGAATATAATCCTAAATGGGGAAAAACTAAAATCTTTTAAATCAGGTACAAGACAAGGATGTCCTCTATCACCCCTCCTATTCAATAAAGTCTTGGAATCATTAGAAAAGGGCATTAGAAAAGAGGGAGAAATAAAGGGAATAAGAATAGATAAAGAAGTTAAATTATCACTATTTGCAGATGACATGATACTTTACTTGGAAGACCCCAAAAATTCCACCAAGAAACTACTAGAACTGATACAGAAATTCAGTACCATAGCAGTATATAAAATCAATACTCAAAAGTCAATAACATTCCTCTACACAGATAACAAGCACACTGAAAGGGAAACAATAGAAGCAATACCTTTCACAATAGCACTGCAGAAAAATGAAATATTTTGGAATTCACTTAACCGAGGAAGTCAAAGATCTTTTCATGGAAAATTGCAGCACCCTAAAAAACATGATTATAGAGGACTTCGGAAAATGGAAAGATATTCCATGCTCCTGGATAGGAAGAACCAACATCGTGAAGATGGCCATACTCCCCAAATTGCTGTACAGATTTAATGCAATCCCTATCAAACTGCCACCAACATACATCCCAGATATAGAGAAATCAATCCTAAAATTTATTTGAAACCACAAACGACCTAGAATAGCAAAGGCAATGTTGGCCAATAAAGACAAGGCAGGAGACATAGATTTCCTGACTTGAAATTATACTACAAAGCCACTGTGAGAGAATCAACATGGTACTGGCCACAAAATAGACCTGAAGATCAATGGAATGGATTAGAAGACAGGGAAGCATCTATAAACACACTCAGCCATCTGATCTTTGACAAAGGGGCCAAACATACTCACAGTAAGAAAGATAGCCTCTTTAACAATTGGTGCTGGAAAACATGGCTTTCTACATGCCAAAAACTAAAACTTGACCCAGCTCTATCACCATGCACTAAGTTAAAGTCAAAATGGATTAAAGATCTAAACATTAAAATGGAAACACTCAATCTTCTGGTAGAGAAAGTAGGAGGAACTGTTGAAGACTTAGGGGTAAGAAAAGAGTTCATGAAAGAACATGTATTTGCAAGAGAAACACTTGAAAGAATCAATAACTGGGATCAACTCTTCTTGAGGAGTTTCTGCACATCAAAAGAAATTGTCAACAGAGTGAATAGACAACAGACAAATTTTGAAAAAATCCTAACTCATAAGCAATCAGACAAAGGTTTGCTGTCTATAATATATGATAAACTAAGATATAACAGGGCCCTCAAAATTAAACACCCTGTTCAGAAGTGGGCATCTGTGAGGACGAAATTAAAGAAGTGAATTTATATATGAAAAAATGCTCCAGATTGCTTGCCATCTGTGAAATGCAAATAAAAACAACACTGAGATACCATCTCACTCCAGAAAGAATGGCTATCATAAGGAAAATAACCAACAACAAATGTTGGAGAGGTTGTGAGGAAAAGGGAACACTTCACTAGTGGGAATGTAGACTGGTACAACCATTGTGGAGATCAGTGTGGAGACTCCTCAAAAGAGTAAGACTGGAAATCCCATTCAAGCCAGATATCCCCCTACTGGGAATTTTCCCAGGGGAACTGAAAACATTATATCATAGTGGTATATGTGTACCTATGTTTATGGCAGCACAATTTGTGATAGCAAAATCTTGGAAACAACCAAGATGTCCATCACATGAGGAATGGTTGAAAAAAGATGTGGTATTTCTATATAATGGAATATATAGAAATATACTCTATATACTCAGCTATTAAGAATGATAAGCTTGAAGCCTTTATGTATAAGTGGATGCCTCTCGAAGATATATTCATGAGTAAGTTGAACCAGACCCACATGGACAAATAGTATATAGTCTTCCTAGTTTAAGAAATCAAGAGAAGAAATACAAATAGAAAAGTATAACACAATTAAAAGGAAAGCGAGAACTTGAGGATTGGACAAGGAGGAAAAGGTAAGGAGAAAAACTGTGAAATGGGAGAGGGACCAAGCCATACACTTGTATGCACAAGATGGGCAAGGCAATGATCCCAAGAAACATTATCAGGTTTTTGAAAATAGAGTTAATTGGTAGGATACTCAACCTGACTATCTATATGTGCTGATATCTGCGAACCAAGTATCTGTACTAAAGATAGCAATGTGTAATAGAAGGCTCACATTTGGAATGCCTGTTAATCTGGTTTTCTAAATACATACTTCTTGTCATGGCATACCAATTATTACCATACTGTCTCACAAGTAAAAAAAAAAAAAATTTAAATGGGTAATAAATGAAAAAAAAGAAGTCACCAGAAAAAAATATTACAGGACACTCCTGTTACAATTCTATATATGGTTAGATTTCTAGATTTTTGTGTAAAAATATATGTCTAGAGAACTTCCAGGTGTGCTGGGTGAAAGAGATCTTTCCCAGCATTCTCCGGTCCTGTCCTGCCACTCCAGACCTAGCACAGCCTGCCCTATGGCAACATCCACCACCTTTTTTGGAGCACAACAGACCGCCAAAGCCCAGGAACAGTAAGTGTATGAGAGAACTTCTGTGCTCTCTAGCCCTACCCCTCATACTCCTCCATACCCATCCCAGGCCTAGCATAGAGGCCTGGGGTTAAACTCTGCAGCTGAAGTCCCTGCAGGGAGATTATGGTCAAAACCATGCAGCTAATCCAGGAACAGATCATCTTATCAAAGGGGCACAAGAGGCTCACTGTTAAAGATGGCAACAGGAAGGAGCTCAGCAGTACAGCCAGACCCAAGCCAGGCACAACGACATGAACAAGAAGTTGGTATATCAATATCTGAATTTCATAAGGTGCTAAGATTAGAAAGGCACCAAAACTCTACAACAAAGGTCAGAGGTCAGAGGTCAGAGCTAAAAGAAATGATAAAAACAAGGAGCCAAATGTAGTCTCGGGCCTCGAGCCCACCCGGAACAGATGCAGAGGAAGCTAGCTCAGCAGAAATATATGAATAGGGTTGGTCATAAAGAAACAACAAGAGAAAGTTATAGAGGAACTCATAGATGAATTTATTTCTGGAAGGAAAAAAGAAATATCTGAACACATAGCATCTGAAATAAAGAATCAAATACAGAAAGAAGTGGGTGAAACCCAATGCCCACCCAGATCAAGTGCTGAGGACATTAATTCAGCTGAATTCTATGAATTAATAGCATTAGAAGTAAATATACAACAGCAGAAAGGTAAAGAGGAATTCAGAGCAGAATTTATTTCTGAAATAAAAGAAAACCCTGGAATTGTACCACCTAAAATTAAGAATAAAATGCAGAAACTTATGGAAGAAACCCACTCTGAAAAACATTTTGTAGTAAAGAATTAATAACTGCTTCTAAAGAAGATATTAATAAAAAACAGAGGAGATTAGAAAACTGATGTATTCCTTGGACGAGCAATACAGGAAAGAAATAGATCATATTAAGTAGAGTCAAAGAGATATAGAAGAATATAAAATCTCATACACAAGCCTACAAAACCCCTTGAGTGAAAATGAAGACAGTTTCTGACACTGCTGCACCTAGTGAAAAGGTAAGAAAAGATCTCTTGCAAACAACTAGGATGCAAGAAAAAATAATTCATCCCATGCAAGATGATGCCAGGATGAAGAATGTGAGACTAATAGGCATCAGGGAGAAAGAAGCAGCCAATACAAATAACATAAAAAGAATTTGAGAAGAAGTAATAGCAGAAAGCTTCCTGAATAAGAGGAAACAATCTAACATTCAGGAAACCAAAGCATACAGAACACCAAATAACTTCAACCCAAGTAAAAACACACCGACACATTAAACACAAGAATAATATATGGAAAGCTGCTAGAGAAAAGAAGCAAATCATATTGAAAGGAAAACCCATTAGAATTACTGCTGACTTCTCTTCACAAACCATGAAAGCAAGGTGAGCATGGAGCACAATATTCGAGTCCTCTATGAAAACAAATTCCAACCCAGACAACTATACTCTGAAAAACACTCTTTCAAGTTTGACGGAGAAGTGAAATACTTCCATGACAAACAACTAAAGAATTTCATGATGACAAAGCCATCCATACAGGCTACTGAAAGATGTTCTCGAGAGGGACTGCAATGACCAGAGCTCCATGAAAGAGAACAAAAGTAACCCACTAAATATGGCAAACAAACACAGGACAAAAAGGAGCAAATAACAGCAGGTAAATAACATGTCAATCGTAAGTCAATACATCTCATTTATAGCCATCAATATGAATGGACTCAATTCATGAATTAAGTGAAATAGACCAGTACAGTGGATTAGGAAACAAAACCCAGCAATATGCTGTATACAAGAAACACACTTAACTCAAAAAGACATTCATAGGCTTATAGTCAAAGGATGGAAAACCATACTTCATGCCCCAGCACCGCAGAAAAAAGCAGGGGTAGCAATCTTGTTCTCATACAGTCTCAACCTCAAAGCAAGAATGATCAAACAAAATTTTAAAAAGGCCACTATATACTGCTTAGTGAAAGAATTCTATGGGAAGAGGTAACGCTCATTAATATGTATGCACCAAACAGAGGAGGAGCAACTATGTAAAACAAATCTTAATGGTCATGAAAAATCTAATCTCCAATGCCACAATCTTATACAGTGGATGCCACCTGAAGATATACACATAAGCAAAATAAACCATACCCACATGTGTAAATATCATATATTCTCGCTAGTATAACTCAAAAGAAGAATTGCAAATAGAAATGTATAACACAATTAAAAGGAAAGAGAGAACTTGAGGATTGGACAATGAGGAGAGTGCAAAGAGAAATGGTGAGGAACATGACAGAGGCAAGACCATTCACTTATACACAGTAGATGGGTAAGACAATGATCCTGAGAAACATCAGGAGGTTTTTGAAACTAGCAGTTAAGTGGTAGGATTCTCGCCCCAACTAACTATATATGCTAATACCTGTGAACCAAGCAAATGCACTGAATTTAACAAAGTGCATTAGAAGGGTCATGCTTCGAATGCCTGTCATTCTGGTCTTCCAAATGTGTACTTCTTGTAATGACATACCAACTATTACTATACTATCTTTCCAATAAAATTTTAAAGGGTAATAAATGAAACATAAGACAAAAAATGTCACAAGACAGTCCTGCTACAGTGCTGTACATGGATAGATTTGTAAATATCTGTGTAAATATATGTGTTAATTCCTAATTTTTTAATTATTTTCTTCTTCATATCCTGTATGGACTTAGAGTTTAGTATCTCAGTATTTGATGGAAAATACATGTTCCATGTTTTGCCTATGATGTCTGATATTTATACGAATAGTGTCAGTAAACAAAACTGCATATGTTGCAGGATAGTAAGATTCTTTTCTAGAGGGTTAGCCAACTAAGTTTGCAGATCAAAAATTGGAGAAAATGAAAGGCTGCAAGGTCAGCCAACCTTTTGTCCCTAAGCTTTCAAGGAAGGGCAATGAAGACTCAAGACACAGAAGTTCTACTGTAACAACATGTAACCCAGTTGTGCCCCAAATTTTCAGATCAAGGAGATTATGGAGCCACAGAGGAATGTGATCCATTTTGTATATTGTGCCTGAGGAGAGTCGCATGGATAGAAAACTTTCAGGCTTCTACATAGAGCAAATTTGTCATGCAATGCACGTGACTCATCCGCATGGGTGACACTGACAAGGGCTCTACAAAGTACAGTGCAGGGTTACAGGACAAGTCCTGTGGTTACCTGACTGATCCGATCTGATACAAAAGTTACATTTCTTGTTATAAAGTGTCCTATGAACAAGATTTCAGAACACAGATATATACCCAACACATCTCCTCCCCTAGTTCAGCTGGTTCTAGTTGGATCCATATAGACTACCCAGACTAGTGGTAATAACCTATGCCAACTCATAGATCGAACTCTTAGAGGCTACAGCAAGTTGCTAATTTAGACCAATAAATTCCACATTCACAAACTATATTTGAAACTATAGAGAAAATATATAGATTCAATCATACTGAATATTTGTAATAAAATAAGAGATATTTAGAACACCTCGGGAAGGAGGCTACTATGATGATAGAGCAATCAGGTAGGTTTAGTACGTGGTGGCCATGCTCTGTTACTGATTACTACACTTCTTCACCATGTCCGTGGTCAAATTGAGCTGCAAGGATTATTTCTCCTGCACCAGATGTTCATTTCTGTCTCTCTCTAACAGACTTGCTCCTAATGCTCATCCGCTGCACAATATTAATGCAAAACTTAAATCCCTGCCACTGTTAATTCTGTCACTGGGAAACCAGGTTTCTGATACTGTACTGGCCAATACCACATATTCCAATGCCCACCTTAACTTGTGAGGAGGAACAAGTTTTTTGCTCCAAATCACCAGCGGAAGTCACTGTATGATTCTTTTTTTTTTTATAAAATCCTTTGAAATTTTATTGTTATTTGTTTTTCCATAATTTTATTGGGAAACAAATAGCAATGAGAAAGTTTCAAATCAAATTAGTAGGACATTTCAATAATTAATACATTGCGTATTGATTTTTTAGTGGTTACTTGTATACAAGATGCAGACATGATATTCTATTTACAAACACTATTTGAACATTGGAACAGATCCCTCTAATCATTGAATCAAGAGAAGTTAGCTGTATAACTATCTTAATTATTTTGAATATACAGGTATAAAATGTTCATTCATTTGTATCTTTTTTTGTTAACTTTTGTCATTTAAATATTATATGTGTGTGAATTCACCAAAACATTCAACAATAGTCCAGTGGTCTGTAATACTATTGGGTTTTCTGTATGTCTGGCAATGTCAGAAATTGTTGATGAGTCTTTTACAGCTCAGCATAATAATATGACTTTACTTTTTATACTTCATTTTTATACTTTTCTGCTGGATGGTTAAGACTAAGATAAATCAACACCCATGTAACAAGAACTGTAGCATTTTTATTGATTAATGTCAATCAAATCCCCTCAGGATTTATCCTGGGACCCTGTACCACAGTTTATAGACCCTTTGTGTCAGCCTTGTGGATGAGTCACGGCCATTTCTTGACCAATTCTCTCTCTGTGAAAGCCTGAGAGAATGTTTTGTCTCCATGTGTCTCTCCTTAGACACACTCTACATCATCTATCACTTTACTCTGTGGCCCCATAATCTCCTTGATCAGAAAACTTGGGATAAAATTGAGTTGCATGTACAAGTTCTCATATGTACTGCACTGTATGATTCTTACACAACCACATATATGATGTCATCAGGGGACGTACTGGGAAATGGACACTTTCTTAGAAAACCACCCATGATGTAGGCTTAAAAAATCAGAAGGAAACATAGTCACTCAGCTGATTCCTCCCCCCTTCCTATGTTGGGGGATAAAAAACAGAAAGGATGCAGATTCACAAGCTCAAACCTGGGAAGGCTTCTTGAGAATATGCAGTTGTTCCTGCTCCTGTTCACCTTCTCTCTACTACACAAGACAAGAGCAGGTAAGTTACCATCTCCAACCCCAAGAGCCCCAAGCCGAATCTAAACAGGACATTGATACCTTGCCTCTGTGCACAGCTCTGATCCTTGGGTCTACCTGGATTGCTCTGAACCTGAACTCCAATACCACAAGAGAAAATTATGACACTCATTGGGCTAACAAGACTGTTTTCAACAGGACCTTGGGGACACTGTCCTTTCTCTAGGCCCCGCTATTGTCATCTGGGAAGTGTGTCTTTACACAAAGTGCATGCAAATAGTGAGAAGTTACAGGAGAAAATGTCAAATACCCTTCTACAGGACATCATAGGCCTGTCTTCTGTGTCTAGGAGATGAAAGGTGGAGCCCTCATTAGTTGCTTAGCAGAGGTGCCCACAGATCAGTAAGCCCATAATGCATGGAATCACTGTCCTCAGAGCACTAATTTTACCTTTCCTCAGTCCACGTCCCCTTCTCAAACTCTGCTTTAAACTCAATCACTTTGTCCCCAGCTTTCCATATGAGCCACAGACAAAGAATCTACCTTTCCTGCCTTTCAGAATTCCATCAGCAATGCCCTACCAACCTTCCTCCATAATTATCCTGGAGCTTCTCCCTCACATAGCCAATGAAGTTCTGAGAAACACACCACAAGTCAGGTCCTAGGAAAGAGGAACACACAACATCTAGAGTACACTGGAAGTAACACTTCACTCCAGAATTGAATTAGGGTGGTCTTCTCTATTACTTGTATTCTTTCTTCACACTAAATTCACGAAAAATAGAAAGGATGAGGAAAAAATTAAGGTTTATTGAAAGGAAAAATTAATGTTTATTTCATCAGTTTTACAGGATGATATCTGTTAATCTCAGAATCAAATTTCATGATTACAGTATGTATTGTAAAACCATTGCTAATTTCCTTTTCTTGTTTTGTCATTCTGTATCATTTTTATATTGCTTTGTTTTTGTTTGTGTTCTTGTTACTTGTTTTCTTTCTCTACTCTTTAAAATATTTTTCTAGAAAATAAAGAAAAGTCAGGACAGGAATCATGAATAGCCTCTGGGATTTTTATGGTCCCCAGATAGGTAAGTTCATCTCTCACTGCATAGAGAAAAAAGATTTTTGAGACCAAGACCTGATTTCCCACCCTGTGCAGAAAAATATGAGCCTCCTTCCATAACATTCCTCCAAGCTGCATTAGATACCACATGGAAAATGCCCAGCAGTTCTGGAGCCAAGTAGAAGCTCAAGCAGTGACTCAGTAGCTGCACACAAACTGACTTTTCTTCCAGGGGAGATCATCGGAGGACATGAAGCCAAACCCCACTCCCATCCCTACATGGCCTACATTCAGTTTTGGTATGCTGGTGCATACCAAAAGTGTGGTGGCATCCTGATACATGAGAAGTTTGTGCTAACAGCTGCTCACTGTTTAAACAGGTGAGGAATGAAAAACTGCCCCAAGTCTCAGGGAAACGCTTCTCAGAGTCCCTTCCTTTCAAGAAACTCACTATGCACCTGGAAGCACATAAACAGGAGCCTCATTTCAGTGAGAAAAAGGGCCAGCAAAGAACCTATGGGAGACAACCAAGCTGGCACTCAAGGAATTGCTGATATGGGAAAGACCAGGACAAACAAGCGCGATATATTAAGACCTAGGAACAAGCCTTCACATAACAATACAAAGTAAAGTGGTTTTACATTTCATGGAGGTAACTGACCCCTTAGAATTTCTGGCACCATGGGTCCAAGTTTGCAGCCTGTGTGACTAAGAAGCACAAGGCATAGTCACAGCCAGGTGGCCCTCCTGGCATGTGGATCACAAATGTACACTGGCTTTAGCCTACTACCTACAGCTCTGGGAATGTGTCCTCTCAGGCTCCACATTCCTTAACCCACTATATTTTCTGTGCAGAACTCTGGATTCACAGCATAAAGTCACAATCGTCTTTCTGGGGGCACACAACATTAGAAAACAAGAGAAAACTCAGCAGCTCATACGTGTGCAAAGACTCATCACACACCCAAAATTCATTCTTGAAAAGTTGAGCAATGACATCATGCTGCTGCAGGTAAGGCACAGATCCCTGCTTCTCTTGCTCTCCTCATGCAATGTTGCTCCTCCCATTTGGACCCTGCATCTTCCCTCTTTGCCATCATGTCCACCAGTGTCCAGGCCCAGAAGACACAGGCAGATCTGAACTCTTACTTCTTTCCCATCAGCTGGAGAAAAAGGCCAAGTTAACTAAAGAGGTACAGATTCTAGAGCTTCCCAAAGGACAAACCCAGGTGATGCCAGGTGCTGTGTGCCTGGTGGCTGGATGGGGACTATTGACCCCAAATGGGAAATTTCCAAACAAACTGCAGGAAGTGGAGGTGACAGTACAAAATGATAAGGAGTGTGAAATCCGCTGGACCAATTATGACAATGCTATTCATATGTGTGCTGGGGACACAAAGATTCAAAAAGCCCCCTTAATGGTAAGACTGGACATTTATCACCCTTGGCTTTGGGATAATGGGTTTTTTTAAATACATAGACAAGGAGACCCAAACAGCAGTGATTCTTCAGCTTCTAGACTGTATTTCTCCCTGAACAGAGAAAAAGGGAACAGCCTGTGATGGGAGGTAACAGACTTCTACCACTGTATTCAGGGGTCTCTGGTGAAGAGTGTCCCTCTGGAATGATGAATTTGCAACACACTGCAAATTGAGTTCATTCACATCCTAGGCATTAGAAACCATTCCCTAAATTTGCAATACTTGGCTTCTCAGAACCAAATGATCCTCTTGGTCAGTGGGCTTTCCTCTTTCCAATTCTGACCCACTCATCTGTTTCCATGTCCTTAAACTGAAGGCCTGAAGCCAATGGTCTTACAGAAATCTGCAGGATGAGGTCCCAGGACACAGGGCAAGGACAAAATATGACCCAAGAGTAAGATAAATCAGGAACATTATCCACAGTTAGGGCTTCACTGTTAAGGACACAGGGTCTGTCCTTGCATTTCATCTCTCACCAGGGGACTAGTAGTAGTACTTCCAGATGGGTTTGAGTATCTGAAGGGACAAGTACACGAAATGCACTGCCTTAAAGATTTTCCCTATATTTACAGGGTGACTCTGGTAGCCCCTTCATGTGTAATAATGTGGTTGATGCCATAGTCTGCTCTGGAAGAGACGATGGGCCACCTCTATGTTCCTACACCAAACTCTCTCCTTATCTAGACTGGATAGAGAAAACCATAAAACATCTTTTACTGCAAGAAGCAAATGAAGCCCCCTCTCCGAGCAACCATCTTTCCTGGGCCTGAGATTGTAATAGCTCTATAGCAAACACCAGGTACTAAATAAATGTCTCAACACAGTAAGAAGATTCATTTCTGGCTTGTTCATCTGCTTTCCTTTACAGAGACCAACTCCATGCTAAACAAGCCAGTGATACAGTTGTGCTGATTTTGGGCCCCTAATGTAATGCTCCTCTTAATATCTTCAAATCTCCACTCTAAGCTGACAACCAGTTCCCTCTAACCTGTTTTAGTTTCCCACATCCTTCCCTTTTCAAAGAATAAAGCTAAGCAATATCACAAGAAAACTTACATAGCACTTCTCCTGGGTCTCAGGGTGGACACGTGATCTTATGTGTTACATGGCAGAAAGAAATGGGGATGGCATCGTGGGTGCTGGAGACCTGTCATGCCTCTCTTAGGTTGCCACTCTGTCCAATCATACTGAGTGGAAGAGGCTCTTCCTTAGCAGGACATTTCTCCAACAGTTTTAGCGATAAGAGACTGTGGAACATATACTCAGGGACTCTTCATCCTCGTCTGAAATCATTTTCTTTCCCATTTCTCCTTTAAGTCCAAACCAACCTAGACTTACAGTCACCAGGCTGCCCATTCTGTTTTCCTCCTCTCATAGTTGTCAAAACCCACAATTAGGCCACAAGGATTTAATGTTCCTACCTCAAATCCACCTAGGATATCCATGACCGCATGTGGTTCCATTCAACACACATGGAAGGCAAAGCTGGTGAGATCAGATCCCATGGCCCCAACTCTCATCTAGGCAGGGCCCCTCATCCCTGGTAATCCTTATATGCTCAAAGGCCCTTGGTCACTGAGTCACTTAGCCCCTTTTTCCCTTTTCCTGATGATCACTGCTGACCTAACAAGTGAGAGTCGCTGGGCACACAAAGGATTATCAGTCTTTTGCCTTACAAAGGGTCCTCTCTGCAGAATTACTGAAAACACATTTTCCATCAAAAAGCAAACAAGTCCTCTCTGAGTGTTTACTGACTGCCTGGTCTTCAGGATCAACATAGTTTAAAAAAAAAAAAAAAAAACAGTGAAACGAAGTGTTACGAATTTAGCGTGGCATCATAAGACCTGGACCTGTATTGGAAATCTATGGAAATAAAACACCGTACTTTACTTCCTCTTCGCAAGTTCTACAAATATTACCACATAACATTCCAGAAGTGAATGAGATGTACAAATTATATCATGCTGTTGCAGGTCAGATACACCTTCCTATTGCTTTTTGTAATTGTAATGCAGGGTCATGCCTTACACCGGGAGCCTCTCTTTCTCCACCTTGCCATCTTGGAAATCACAATATCCAGGCCCAGAAGGCATAGGATCTACGCCATAAGCTAATCTGTATCTCTTGCCTTTTCCCCATCAGCTGAAAAGAAAGCCAGGCAGAGTAAAACTGTGCAGCCCTTAGAGTGAGTGAGGACATGGCACAGGTGAAGCCAGGGGACACATGGCCAGCTGGACAAGAATGACCCCATGACGACCTAGGGCAATGACACTGCAGGGATTGAGTTGTCAGTGCGAAATGAACCAAAAACAATATAAACACAGAATCCAGTGGAGGAGGACCTCGGTAGTCAGTGTTAGTATCCTGTTGTAAAGGCTGGGATTGGGTATACTACTCATGGGAGACAAAATTATGGGAGTTACACAGTATATATTAATTTAGCCAAAAACCAATATACTTCTTCTTCCCATCTGTAAAAACTAAAAATCCCAGTTCTTTGTTCCCTACCAGCTTATACTTTGTTGCTATGGTGATTGGGTGGAATGTGGTTCTCCCTACATCCCATAGGCAGAGGGATTTATAACTAAGGATGGGCAAATGATCTGGTCCTAATTGCTCTTAATTTTTCTTATCTACTTCTCATCTTCTTCATGTTTACAAAACTTTGACATGGCAGGTGAAGGATTGGGTAATTTAGGCAAGGCTAAAAGGCAAGGTGGCCTGGCCCAGATGTCTTCTATATAAATACTTGAGGCAGGGATCGAACTAAATTGAATTCTGCCTCAGTTTCTCCTACTTATAAAGTAAATAGAGTATTATGCTAGACACCATCCCTTGTGTTCCCCTCTCTAAAGCATATTTTTCTTTCTAAGAAATACAATGTCTCTCTGAAGATGGCAGCTTATCCCTTATTTCAAATTCAGTGCTATCCTTCATTTCCTTTGGATTTGCCTGCCTAGTCATGGTCCATGTGTGGGGAATTATCTAACTGAACAGAGATGGCCCTGCAGCACACATGACTAGTGGGGGAATTACTGGCCTTATTACTCCCATTATGAGAGAGCTTAACCACTGTCTCCAGTTAAATAAGAAATCATACAACTTTGGGCAGTCATACTCATTATACCATTTTTTCTCTCTTTAGCATCGTGGTCTACTATTTCAAGGTTCTCCATGAACACTGACTTGTTGGCACAGAAACAGTACTCTTTCTCTATGGCTGTGCAGAGTCCTCCATGTTTCATGAACACGAAATTAAGCCCCCTTCTGTTTTTTTTTTTTATTAATTTTATCGAGAACCAAATAGCAATGAGAAAATTTCAAAACAGGTTAGTAGGACACTTAAAATAATTAATACATTGTGTTTTTTTGCATTTGTAGTAGCTATTCATAATACAAGATGCAGACATGATATCCTGGCCAAATACTATTAGTACAAATCTTTCTTCTTATTGCATTAAAAGAAAGTAGTTGTATATCTATCCTAACTATTTTGTATATACAGATACAAAGTGGTATTTCATTTATATCCCCTTTTTTTGTTTCATTCTCTCACAGATAGGTATTCCGTTACCCTTTAAATAGTGTATGTATGTGAATTCAGCAAAATAATCCAATATACTCCAGTAGTCCATAACAGCAGTAAGTTATCCATAGAACTAGCAAAGTCAGAAGTTGTTGACTTGAGCCTTCTACAGCTCAACATATTAATATGGTTTTCTTTTTCATACCTCATATTTGTACTTCACTGCTGGGTGGTTAAGACCAAGATAAAGCAAGACCTATGTGAGAAGAAATGTAACTTTTTATCTGACACGGTCAATCAAAACCCCTCAGGATTCACCCTGAAACCCTGTACCGCAGTTTATAGATCCTTTGTCAGTGTCAGCCATGGGGATGAGTTACGGCCATTGTTTGACCAATTTTCTCTCTGTGAAAGCCTGAGAGAATGTTTTCTCTTCATGTGACTCTTTCTAGACACACTATAATCAATTACTGCTATACTCTCAAATAATTTTTTAAAAAGGGTCATAAATGAAAACAAGAGACAAGAAAAAAATGTCATAGGACTATGCTACTACCCTGCTGTATATGGATAGAGTTCTAATTTTCTGTGTAAAAATATGAATTGTTTATTACCATTTTTAATAATTTTACTTTTTATTTCTTGGGTTTTTTCTTCACATTCTGTAGGCATTTAAAATTTAACGTATCAATACTTGATTGAAAATACCTGTTTTGTGTTATATCTAAGATGTTTGACATTCAGACAGATAATGAGGTTAAGCTCAACTGTCTATGGTATAGCGTAATAATATCATTAAGTTTTTATTCTTGAGGGTTAACAACTTAAGTTTGCAGACCAAAACCTAGTAAAAAGGACTTCAAGGACAGCCAACATCTTTGCCCTAGCCATTCAATGTGAGTGAGGACTCAGGACACAAACAAACCTGTACTGTAAAATCCTATAATTCAGTTGTGTCCCAAATTTTCATATCAAGGATATTATGAGGCCAGAAAGGAAAGTGATCAATGAAGCTCCCTTCTGTTTTGTTACACTACTATTGCTAAAGAATATATCCTCTCATATAACTGTTCTATTACAGCATGGACTCTAGTCATATTTTGTTACATACTGTCAGTTATCCAATGAAATTGTTGGAGGCCAGTCTCTGAATGATCTACAGCCCAACATACTTAGCAGAAGATGGCCTGCCCCAGTTAATCTTTGGCTATGATCTAGACACTTAAGTACCCCACTGGTGTAGAAAAACCATTTCCCTCAGAAAGACTGGAAGGTGAGCTCTTTAAAGCTAGTGACTGCAAGTAAATGATTCTTTCCTTGTCCCACAGAAAATCCTTTTCTGTATACTGATTCTACCATGCACAGAGACAATATTTCTTCCTCTTCTGATGAGCACAAGCATTGGTTGGGTTATACTGGCTCTGAAGAGGCTACAGTCTCATGAAAGTGTGGACTGGACCATATACATATCCAGCAGTCTTCTAATTGCCTAGGGCTAGACAAGTTTAGCAAATAGTGGAGTTCAGTGAGCAACATAGATTTCATTTCACTCTTAGGCTCCCCATCTCCATTTTGGAGTTCTGGGGTTGACTGTTGATTATGCCTTCCAGGATTTTGCCTTAGTGTGCATGAAACTATGGATTGATTGCCTACTTTTGAACCTCACAGGCAGGGAAGGAATGTTTCACTGGGTCAGCCTTTCCCTTCCAATACGCTGGGCTCCATAATTTACATATCTGCAAAACAAATGTTACAGTCTGTTGAGCACTAGGGAGGCACAAACAAGCAAGCATGGCCTGCATGAGCCTGATAGAGTCCACCCATGTTCACTCGAGAATGTAATTGCAGATGTGGTCTTCTGCAGTCTCTGAACCAATAAGCAGTCCTTATCTATCCCATGCTGGCTGCCAAGAAGATCAGGATTGCCTGGACCTGCAGGTTCATTTTGAAAACTTTGACACAGCTCTGTTGCATGAGTCATTCAGGTCATCCAGGTGTACAGAGTCTGGGGGATGGAAGGACTGGTGAAACCACAGCTATCCACTTTTTCTTTTGTGAGTGATGAAGCCATGGCTTGAAACCTGCTACTTTAAGACAGGTGGTTGCAGTCAAGATGATATCATGTGGTCCATCTAGGATGGAGGGTGTCTTGCTTCCAGCCTTTGGTTACTACCTAGTCTATCAGCTCAAAAGCACATATAGGGCTATGAAGGGGGAGTGAGTGCCATTCTAGTAGAGTTTTCTGTAGTCCCTTCAAAGTTTTGCAGTTACTGTTGGGGGCTCAGAGTCCTAATCTTTCACAGTGCCTTCAATATCAATAAGGGTGTTTGTCTTCCAAAAAGGATTTCAAAAGGAGTAAGCCCATCATGGTATGGGGTGTAATGTGACCACAACATGGTCAAAGGAAGCATGACCACCCAGTTTGCACCTGTCTCCTGGAGTAGTTCGGACAAGGTGTTCAATGTGTAATATTTTCATTCTACTTGGCCAGAGCTTTAGGGTCAGTAGGCTCTATGTGGCTTCCATTTTAGGCCCAGAACACTGAAAAGGCTCTGAACCACTCTACTCCAAAAACTTAGTCCATTATCTGATCCTCCCATCAAGAGGAGCCCATACCAGTGGATGATTAGTTACATCATTACATCTGTCATTTCTGTAGAGGTCTCATGATAGAGCATTACTCAGCTATTAAGAATGATAAGCTTGAAGCATTTATATTGAAGTGGATGCCACTTGAACATGTACTCATAAGTGAAATAAACCAGACACACATGTGCAAATATCATATAGTGTCCCTAGTATAAGAAGTCAAAAGAAGAAATACAAATAGAAATGAACAACTAAAAAGAATTTAGTCAGAATGTTAGGGCAAACTGAATGGCATATGCTGTAGGGTACTAGCAGCTTTTCTTCTGGATGGTTAGCAACCTAAGTTCATAGATCTAAATTGGAGAAATAGAAGAGCCAAAAGGCCAGCCAACATTTTGGCCCTAGCCTTCTAAGGTGAACGAAGACTCAGCACATAGGAGAACCTGTACTGTAACATCATGGAACTCAGTAGAGCCCCAAATTGTCTGAACAAGGAGATTATGGAGCCACAGAGGAAAGAGATCAAAGTTCTATAGTGTGCCTGGGGAGAGTTACATGGAGAGAAAACTTTCTCTCAGACTCTCACAGAGTGCATTGGCCGTGACTCATCCACATGGCTGACACAGACAAAGGATCTACAGAGTAAGGCACAGGATTACAAGATAAACCCTGAGGGGTTTCACTGACCTCATCAGAAACAAAAACTACATGTTTTGGTACATTGGTCTTGCTCAATCTGGGTCTTAACCATCGAGCAGAAATGTATAAAATGAGATATATAATATGTGGGGCCATAATAATAAGTTGAGCTGTTAATGGCTGTAGTCAACAACTCCTTCAGATAACTCACTATTATTTTGGAATGCTGGACTGTGTTGGATTGTGTTGCTGAGTTACGGCACCTAAATTGGTTGAATCACAATGAGTGTCCATCTTCGACAGGTCTAGACAAGAAAAGGGTCATAAAAAGGAAGAATCATGATGTGTGTCTATAAATAGTACAGTTAGGATAAGTATGCCATGCTTCTGCATAATTCTGTGAGAAGCAAGACTTGCTCTAATAGTGGTTTGACAAGATATTATGTCGGCTTCTAGTACTATGGACAACCACTAGGAAAATAACAAGATAGAAAATATTAATTATTGAATCTGTGATATAATTCAGATATAAAATTAAGATAAGTAAACAGCTACACTCTCTTAGTTCACTGATTAGAGACATCCACTATAATAATGTCTGCAAGTATAATATCATGTATTCATCTTGTACGATACCAAAACATTATAAAAACAGCTTGCAAGGTATTAATTTATCGAATCTGTCCTGTTAATTTGTCTTGAAACTGTCTCATTGCTATTTGTTCTTCAATAAAATAAATAAAAAATAAAAAATAAATAGATAAATAAAATAAAATTTTTAATCACTTCTAATGTTTTTTTTAATTATTTTGTTCTTTTAACAAGACAGAATAAATAAATGTGTTACACATAGTATGTGTTCATGTTTTACTTTTATCCCTACTCTGATAATCTTAGATTTGTACTGGGGCATTTAGAATATTAATGTTTAATACATTTGTTAATATAATCACTTTTAAGTCTAATTTTAGGTTATTTTTCATAGTTATCCTAACTGATTTTGGTAAGTTGACTGGTTTTTCATTTGCTTGTTTGTTTTTAAAAGCATTTCTAGGCTATCAAATTGTTCAACTTTTAAAGAGCAATTTTAGATTTCTAGCAAACTGGAAAAGTAAGTGCAGAGATTTCTCTCAAATCCTTGACCCCACAGAATACTACCTCCTGCATTCCCAAAATCCTTCCCTAGCACTATATTTCTAACAATGGATGATAACACAGTACAATAATGCCAACATAGAGAGCATACCCTGTAAATAGAACTTCATGTACATGCACAAGGAGTGCTCACACACAAACACACAGACATAGCCACAAAGAACATACACTGAAATTTCAGCGTGAAAATCCCTGTTTCAATAATTTGCAAAATTACTAAAAATGAGGAAGAGTTAAAAATTTAGGAAACCTTAGCCAAAGTGCATAAATGTAATATAGTTTATATAAATATTAGGCATGGTATTTAGGAGCCCTAGAGAAAATGAGGTTAAAAATACTAAATAGACATTCATACCCTCACTCTCCCCAAAATAAAATCACCAAAATATAAAGAAAATGCTTTCTTTTCGAAGACTGGCACAGTTTTACTAGAACAAGTACTTATTACAACCTGCATGTGAATAAACATCTATGCAATACATTTTTATACCAATTGGAAACACACGCAGTAGATTAAAAATGAAAGGACACATTAAGCTAATGTGTGCTTTACCCTTATTGTATGTGCTTATCGTCAGAAGAATGATATGAGTATAGAAACATTATTCCTAAAAGCATTATGCATACTAGGCATAAAATGAACAACTTGATATGAAGCAAAAGGGAAAACACTAAATTGAAATATGGCCTTATTGTACTTACAAGGGACAAAATAGAAGTAGCCACCTGAAATGATGGTAGAAATTAATGCAACCTATAGTCATATATGATTGGTAACAAAAGCATTTGAAAAGTCTTCTAAGCAGCAAGACTTCTTTTTTATTTTTTTGTCTCCTATGCACTGAGGAGCCCTGGCAAGGGTCACATATATCCACTAGTTGGGTAAATCGGGATTGTTGGCAGGACAGGAAGCTAAGGGACTGCTTAATTCCCCAAAATCAAGATGTCCCCTTAATCTATATTATTTTCTACCCTTATTGGACGCTTTGTACCATTTAGACCTCATGTATCCAAATTTTGCGTTTATATTCTAGTTTATAGTGAGAAATAGTCTTGGGGCTTGTTTAAAACATATATTTAATGTATATAAAATTTAATGTTTTTTCTATTTTTTATAACTTTTAAAGGTGGCAATACAAATATAAAGCAGGGCCTTATTTTGTGAAACTAAAGAGTCCCTACCTGGTTCAATGCAATTGCTTACTATTCTTAGTGAGGACTCAAAATGTGGGTCAGAAAGGCTTGAAATAATTTTCCACTTTGTGTGCTCCATTGTTCTGCACAGCTTTTCACAAATGGATTGTGTGTGGTCGATACAGGGAAAGTTAGCTCTGCACTGGTCCTCACCTACACAGTTCCATTTTCAATTGCACAGTCTATGCTGAGTACCAATCAAGTCATAAAAAAATTACTAAAACTCAAAAAATAATGCTAAAAGCCTATGATTTTGTGTGGCTACTATGTGGATGTTATACAGCCTGTAGGCCATGGGTTGCACATACCTGCTTCAAGATCCCCCAGTCTACATTTTGACCTTCCAAATGACCTTCACCTGAGCCAGTGGCTCCCATCTCTTCACACACAGTTTGCTATCCCCATATTTACTCAAGTGGGACTTTTCCAAGGAACAACCGGGGAACAGTTCAACTAAATCTCCTCACTGCTTGTACCTTGCCTGACAGGGATTCTGAAAATACACTATTTGTTGGCTCAAGAACACATCCTTAAAAAATAAGCAAGTAGGACCTTTCCTCAGAGCTCTCAACTCCATCTCACAGCTATGCAAGTGAAGCCTTCACATCTAGCCCAACAACTGTCATGAGCTCAGGCTTCACACAACAGAGTACTCACCCAACAGCTTTAGTCCTCCTTAACAACAGCAACAAAGCCTTTGCTTTAAGACCACTGTGGAATTCCCAGGGTGTAGTTACCTTTGAGTAACTCAAGAATTCACAGCAGAACTGAAAGCACTTTTTTGCTATTAACCAGAGAACCTATATACATAATTCACTAAGTATTGAGTGCTAGAGATGCAAAAGCAAGGATATTGGGCATCATCGACATCTCCACACACTTGCAGCCACATGAGTTTCACCCAAAGCCTTGTTTCTTTGCCCAGGTTAATCAGATTAGCTATAATCTGTCTAGGAAATCTACATAAATGAAAATTATTTAAGAATAATAGCATGCATCTTTCTTATAAATAAAGTTTTTCTGAGTATTGTCACATATTAACTTAGTAAACCAAGTGTAGAATTGGAAAAACATGTGTCAATTTCTGCATGGAGTATAAAACAATACCAAAGCAGTCATATTTGATAGTTTCTCTCCTGGGATAGAAGGCTTAGTACAAAGTGCAACATGGAAGACTTACGATTTACTACTGTATATTTTAAACACCACTAGATTCAAAGAAGTTCATGTAGTACCAGAAAATTGGAAAACACCTCCTAACCCACAGACCATAATGGTTAATGTACCAGTTTTAGTTTCACAGCCCACAGTAACCATCTAGTCAGACTGTTCCTAGCTTAGAAACCACACTTGAAGTATGAGACAATGTGATGACATGGAGTCCCTGTAAAGGGACAATTTTGGCTCATGCATAACCAGCAGTTATGTTCTTCCAGTCTTTGTTTTTCTTGGAACCTGGGATTGAACTCAGGCCCTTGCACTTGCCAGGGAAGCGCTTATTCCACTGAGCCATCTTCCCGACCCCTGTTTTTCCAGTCTTGATGACAACTGGGAGTGCGCATTTGGGATCCCATCAAGTGGCATTTGTGCGCAAGTAATCCTCATGTAAATGCTCACAAATCATGAATACAAACTGCATTTTCTTTTTGGGGATATACTTTGTTCTGTGTTTCTACCCTCCCTCACATCTTCCTCCTCATGAAGAATGAAGTAGCAGATGGCCAAAAAATATTGGCCATCTTCACAATGAGGGAAAATCAGCTGGCCTAAGAACTACCTGAGTAGCAAAATTACTCCTGAAGATTCTGCTGAATTCAAGCACCTACAATATTTAAATGACAATGGAATGCCCATCTCTGACAAAACTAACCAAAAAAGTGGGATAGAAATGAAGGACCCTTTTGTAGCTGTATACTCAAAATAGTTAGGATAGATATACAGCTCCATTCTCTTAATTCAAAGAATAGAGAGTCTTGTGATAATATTGTCTGAGACAGGATATCATGTTTGCATCTTGTACAATGAATAACCACTATGACAGCAATATGCAATGTATTAATTCTTGAAGATGTGTCAGTAATTGGTTGTAAAACTGTCTCATTTCTATTTGTTTCTCAATAAAATTAATTTAAAAAGCAATAAAAAAATTACTTGTGAGACAAAGATGCTCCAGATCATGCTTAGAAAGGACATAATGACAACATACAATACAAACAGAATCATACAGCAGTAGTGCCCTTGAACACACACAAACATAAATGTACAAGCCTGATTTGTTTATGTGATCATACACAAAAATATATGTTGAAAACACATATTGAAATGCACACATGTATGGAAATACATATGCATATTTATTTATTTACTTATATGTATATATGTGTTTTTATGTGGAGATAAGTAATGTATACAGAAATTGAGAGACAGATTTTGAAAAGCTACTTTGACACACATAATCCAAAAAGATACTTGCACGCACATAGCCACTTTAGATGATTTTATAGTCAAAAATATTTAAAAGCTTTGACTCTGTCTTATGGTGCCTCTGACAAATGAGATCAGGAAGCCCACAAATGAGCCATTGAGCCATATACCTGAAGAGAGGACCACAGTTACCAATACTCAGTTCAGACCTCTACTCACTGAGATACTGGATCAGAGCTGCATGAGATCTTAAAAGTGATTGTTCCCCACACCCACCATAATGTGGCAGTAAATTTAGACATTTTCCTGCCTGTGCTGCAAGAATTTCCTGGAAAGAAAGTATTTGGGCATAACAGAGCAGCATTCCCAAGACAGTTCTCACTATAAGATCACTTCCTGTTGCTGAGCTGAAATTTTCCCAGTGTAGTTCCCACTACTTCTACACATAACAGAAAGGAAAGTTTTCAGTATGGCAAGCACATAGCTTCTGTGTATGAGCACCCATAATTTCAGAAACCATATCATGATAGCACATCACTTAATATCTCTGAGTGTTCATTTTATAATATGTAACTATAACTTCTTTGTAGGGTGTAGAAATCTCAATGTGATAAGCTACATAAATCCTTTTTACAAGTGCAGTAAAACATGCTAAGTTATGAATGAACACTGGCACCTTATGAACACTGACACATTTGCTTCCCCTTTTATTCACTATATTCTGCTTAACACATTCTACTACATAATAGTGTCAAATTATTTAAGGACACCCATGATATGCCTTTACATTGCTCTTCATTAACCTACCTGAGTCAGCTCATAGTTAACTGCATTATAAAGATCCATCCTTCTCACACACACAGCAGCACCCAGGATGGAAATTCTCTGAGAACAGGGGATTTCTTCTCCATCTAACCAATTATAATATATGCAGACAAATAAAACTTTGAAAATGCTAATCCTATAAAGTCTGTGGCAGTGGTGAGATTTCTGGACAGAAAGAACCAAGCCAGCTTATGTGAACAAGTACCAATCCCACTAAATCTACTCCCCATTATGTTCTTGGAATTTATAAAGTACACTTATGACCAGTGCATAGTCATATAAGAGGACATGACTGCAAAACCAAAATCCAAACATGCAATGCCAAAGAGAGCTAGGTATCTGACTTCTCAGAGTCTCAAGGATAAAACTGATGCTTTAGACAGTTTCATGGAGTCCAAGAAATTCATTGAAGAGTTCCAGGCAACATTTTAAACTCATATGTTGGAAGTTTGGGTAAAGTTTCAGCATTTGGAATATAAGGAGAGTAAGGTAACAACTGGTTTCTAATAAAATCACACTGACACTCTGTCACCAGTACAACTGTTGGACTTAAATTTCTCTCACTACTGAGGCAAAATATCCAACACCCAAAAGTAGAGTGGGAAAAGTTTATATAGTTCACAATGTGTGGAAGTTTCACTCCATAACTCATTGAATCCAAAGGTGGGTTTCATGGTAGTCAGGCACTGCAGTGAAGAAACTGTTCATGGTGGGCAGAAGAATCAAGTCAGGTATCACTGACACCCTAAATCCTAGTGCCTGTGAGTCTATGTTACAGCAGAAATCACTCAACTGTCACACACTCCAGATCCAGCTACTTATGCAAATGTCTCTTCTCTGACTGCATTAAGCTTAGAGAGACATCTAGACATAAGCCATAGGAACAAAGTTCACACAGATTCATTAGGTTTCTGAAATACCTAATTTTACATAGATGAGACTTTGAAGTGCTGCCTGGAGTGGTGTGGAATGCCTATTCTACTTATATATATGGCTTACATTATTCTGGAGTTATTAGTTAGTAAGATAACTTAGTGGCAGAGAGGTATCTACACCTAATATGTCATACGAAGACCAGATGAAAGAGGATATAACACTAGAATTAATAGGCATAAATTAGAGAGATAGGCAACTTATATGAAATACCAGTTTCACAATTATATACTAGAGAATTTGGTAAATGACTCAGCATCATCCTTCTTACTTACCACAAAATAAATACGTGACACATCCTTCAAAGACAGCCTAAGAACAAACAGCATGAGACTCTGAGAAAAATGATAACTGAAAGAACTCATTCCCCTATGAAGCTAAGGTATGACCCTGGGAAAACAAAATGCTATGGAAAGGGATATATCCTTTACAATGTGATGAAATTACCGCATTTACAATACACGCAATATCCAGCTTTCAGCAAAAACTTACAAAGAATCTAATAAAACAAGAAAATATGACCCATTCACAAAAGGAGACAATTAACATAAAATAATTTTTGGAATCGTAGGCACTGCACAGACTAAACAATGATCTTAAATCTGCAGCATTTCAAATACTCAAAAAGCTATAGGAAACTGAGAAAGGAAATAAGAAACAATGTACACAAAGGTAAATAACATTCACAAAGCCAAAATATTTTTGTTTCTGGAGCTTACAGTTGTAACAGCTGAAATGAGAATTTTGCTAAAAGGGTGCTACTACATATTTGAGCAAGCAAAGAAAAGAGCTTATTGAAATTAAGGGACTAAGGAACTGACTCAGTCTGAGAAGCAGAAATAACAAACAAAGAAAAACAAAAGCTGTGATATAGGACATTAGATAGAAAAGTAAAATTATCATTGTTTTCCAATAAACTAATTCCAAAATTCCTAATTATAATGAAGTACAGGAATATACAAACCACCCCATAAACTAAAAAAAATCTAGGCAGGATAAACCCAAATGTAACCCCATTATAAAGAAAGTATTAAACACAAAAAGTAAAATCTTCAAAACAGTAAAAGAGAAGTGAGCTATCCCAGAGAAATGACAGTAAGATTAACAGTTGACCATTCCATCCTTTGTTTTTTGTTTTCTCCTTTCAAACATCCCAGTTTCTCCTTCCCTTTTAACAGATTCTTTCCTTTTCACAGGATGTCTTGTAGCTTTCAGATTTTATTGACATTTTCAGGTTCTTGCACTAGCAAGACAATGTGATATCCATACATGCTGGTCTAATGCATTTCACTTATGGGTATAGCCTGTGGTTGCATCCATTTACCTGTAAAAGCCTCATGATTATCCTTCTCCATAGATGAATAATACTCTATTGTATTTAAATACCACATTTTTTACACATTCTCCACTGATGGGCATTTGAGTTGCTTCCAAGATTTAACTAAGACAAATATGCTGTCACAAACAGTGCTACACTACTCAATATAGCTAGGAGAATAATGCTGCTAATTTCCATGGGTCTATTGAAAGGAACAGTTAATGTTTACAGCACATTTTGTTATTTTTCATTTTTTGATCAATTTTGAATGCTTATATCTGGTAATCTGAACTCCTAATTTGAAGGCAATACTATGCAATATGAAACAATTGATGAATCCCTATCATCTTGTTTAGTGAAATTCTGCATTATTTGTAAAGTTTTCTTATTATTTTTATTTTTATTCTCTTTCAAAAATTTAAAAATAGAGGGCTTCTATGAATAAGTTATATAAAAATGATTAATAGTTGACCTCACATTACAAAACATAAGGGTTAAAAGCACTGGCATGCCATACTGACAATTTATGGGGGAAAGGCTGTCAAAAATGAACAAAAAAGCCAGGGGTGTTGCTAGATGCCTGTAATCCCAGGACTCTGGTAGACTGAATCTGTAGGAACACAGGGTGTATTCCCAAGCAATTTAATAAAATCCTGTCTCAAAATTAAAAGAAGAGAGGAGCTGAGGTTTAGCTTAGTCCACAGCCACTAGGATCAATCCTTGCTCCACTAGGGAAAAAAAGACAACTGAATGAGCAGACCTCATGCCACATATTTTTTAAAGTGCCAGCCTACAAGAAATGCTAAGACAATAGTGAGAGAAATGAATAGCAATAAATACATGGCACAAAATCAAGTAGCCCAATCTCAGAAGTAACTCCTTCATTATCAGGAAGCATTTTAAATGTAAATTGTTTAAACTTGCCAATTGAAAGACACAGATTATAGGAATGGTTACAAACACATAATCTAAACATGAAATATTTATTGTATCCCATTCTTAGAGCAAAAGGTTACCAGTGCAGTGCCAAGAAGCGTGATATTAAAGGGGAATGGGAAGTGATTCTTTAAAAGACACATAGTGTTCTGAGGTGTTACTAAAATTTTGAAAATGAGACACACATTTTGAGTGTGCTAAATGTTACTGGATTTTATGCTTTAAAATAGTGACACATACTTTAGATTCATTGCACTGCAGTTTTTTTTACAAAGTGTTACAATCTTCCTTGTCATAATCTCTTTATAAATTTAAAAATGCAAATATTATATGAAAGATGCATTAGATCATACTTCAGGATATTTAAATCAGTTATTATTAACTGATAAAAATCAAGAGATTTTCTTTCCCTTCTATGTTGCTTTTCAAAATTGTAAATGAGAAATAAGTCACATATTAAATATTTAATAAAACTGAGTAACAAGTACTATAGTGATACTGACTAATCAATTTATGAATGTGGAGAAAATGATTCAATTATAATGTGAAATAAGAAAGATTAGAGTAAAAAATGAATTTCATGCTACATACAGCACTGTCATAAGTGTTTAACATGCTCCTATATTGTCTCTCTGGGAGACTGGGAAGTGAGTACAGTGACTAAAAAACTGAAAGCAGTTTGGTTGAATGGAATTCTGAAAGCAGAATTATAGGTCTCTTATAGGCCTCTTCTGGGAAACATTAAACACATGTTATTATAGTGATACACACATATCCATGTGTTTTTTGTCATTTTTCTTTTCTTTTTGGTACCAGGGATCGAACTCAGGACCTTGAACTTGTCAAGCAATCACTTATTCCACTGATCTATCTCCCTGCCTGCCCCCTGTATCAATGTTTATAGCAGCACAATTCCTAACAGCTAGATCTTGGATGCAATCTACATGTCCAACAAGAGATGGATAAAGAAAATATGGTATTTGTACACAAAGAAGTTCTATTCTTTGATAAATAAGGATAAATATGAGTCATTGGTAGAAAAAATGGAGGCACTTTGAGACCATAATGTTAAGTGACATTAATTATTCACACAAGCTTAAATATCACATAATTTTCCCATATATGAAACCTAAGTAAAAATAAATTAAAGAACAAAATAAAAAATAAATACAGGAAATAGAGAGTTTCCTGATATAGGAAGAGAATTAAGAGATTGAGTTAGGGGAATAGGTAGCCAGAAGATGACTAATAAGCAATAACATGTGTCATGAATCAACTTCCTATGATAAATGTAATTGTTATGTAACACAAGCACATACTAATAACTTTTTTATTGTCTGGGGGAAATAGAAAAATAAAAACTATTTTTCATTTCTATTTTCTGAATTTTCATAGTGGGTACATGTCATGTCTGCCATCAGAAGGACAACTTTATTTTTAAATTCTTTATTATTGGGAAAGTTGAAGTAAAAACATGCAGAGCTATGATAAATGTTGAAGTTTCTCTATTTATAAGGAAGATATTGACATTTGAATTTTATCTTCTCAAGTAGAATAGGATGTATAGAAAATAATGCAAAATATAGAAACAGAAAGAGGAGTGTAAATCACCGCAATCCAGATACTTACAGATACCACTGTCCATCAAACAATACGGTTTCGTAGGATTCGCTCCCTGTCTCCAAGGCAGAAACACTATTGTAAAAGGGTCTCATTGAACAAAGAACACACTTTCTACAGCCCAGGAAGCAGAGCACGGAAGAGCCCTAAAGACAAGGTACAAGGGCCCAGATACAGGAGTATGCAATTTCATAGATTGAAATCCAAGAACCCACAACAATTTGCTAATATAGACCAACAAATGCCGCATGAAGAAACTGTTCAAAAATATCGAGAAGTCAGTCTCAGCCATTTAGATAGCTCAGCCATCTAAAGCACCTGATTAGGCAGAGCACAACACCCAGGGTTTGATCCCCATCTTGCTGTGCAAGCTCCATCCCCAGGGCACATCAAGACTGTGTTTGAGACTAGACATGGTGGAATGTGCCTGTAACCCTAGCACTTGGGAGCCTGAAAACAGAAGGATCACTATGAGTCTGATCTGTATAGTGAGACCTTATAGACCCTGTACTAAATATATATTTTTTAAATGCCAAGAAGAGAGGGGGATTCCATTATACTGAATATTCATAATAAAATAAGAAGTTTTTAGGACACCCTAGCAAGGAGGCTATGATGAATCACAGGTCATCATGTAGGTTTAGTATATGATTGCCATGCTTTGTTAGAGCTTAGTACATTGTTCCACTGTGGCCTTAGTGAGATACGAGTTACAGGGTCTATGTCTCACTCACCAGGTGGTCAGCTCTTTCTCCTACAGACTTGCTCCTAGCAAGAGAAGAGCCTAATAATCATATGTTATAGAACTTATTCTGACAAACTTAGATCCCTCACATTCTTAATTCTGTTACTGGGAACCCCGGTTTCTGAGGCTACACTTTTCATCACGTCCTCTCATTCACACCTTACCCACGAGTTAGACTTGTGGACAGGAACAGGTTATCTGCTGTGGTCTTCATATGGTTCCCACACAGCAATGTTGGTGATGTCATGTGGGGAGGCCTTGGGAGATGAGCACTGTCTTCACAAGCTTTCCATGATGAATCATCACAATGCCAGTGAGAAACATGAAGTCACTGAGTTGACTTCTCCCCCTTCCTCTGCTGGGGGATAAAAGATATCAAGAACAAAGCTTCAGAAGCTCTCACCTGGGAAGATTTCTTGGGAAGATGCAGCTGCTGCTGCTCCTGCTGGCCCTCTTTCTGTGTCCCAGTACAAGGGCAGGTAAGTTACCATCTCCACCTCCCAAAGCCCCAACCCCATTCTACAGAGGGCATGGTTGCACTGTGTCTCTGCACCTCTGATCTTTATGTCTACAAGAATTTCTCTGAACCTGACCTCCAATCACCAAAAAACCCCAAGGATGACACTAGATAGGCTACCACAAACTGTTCTCAGCTAGAGCCTGAGACACTATCCCCTCAGTAGGTATCATGTTTGTCATCTGGAAAGTGGATATTTCCTCAAAGTACATGCAAATGGTGAGAAGTTACAGGAGAAAATATCAAATTCTCCTGGAGAGGGTGGAATAGGCCTCTGTTATGGAGGAAAAGTGTGCTGCCCCCATCAGCTACTTAGAGGAGATGCCCAGAGCACTACTTTTGCCTTCAAAACTGATCAAACAATTCGCTCATTCCTAGTCCCTTGTTCCAATGCTGCTTTCTTCCCCAAGCCTCAGTGTCGCCACTGCTTCCCATATGAGCCACACCAGCAGGCTGTAGCTTCCCTGCCTTCCAGAATCCCATCAAAACTGCCCTACCAATCTTCATTCAGCGACTGCCTGAAGCTGTTTCCTCATGCAGCCATTGAAAAGTTCCAAGGCATTCAGTACTTATTAGAGCCTGGGAAAGAGGATGACTACAAAAGAAGGCTTCCATCCAAAAATGAATTAGGGAACATGTCTTATCTAATATTGTTATACTCTCTTAAAACTAAATTTGAAAAATAAAAAGTACAAGGAAAAACATTAAGGAATGTTAATGTTTTTCTGAGCAACAAATTTTATGATAGCAATATGTAATATAAAACCACTGTTAATTTCCTGTTCTTGTTTTGAAATTCTGTACAATTTTTATTGGTTTATTTTGCATTGCTTTGTTTTTGTTATTAGTTTCCTTTCTTTCCTCTTTAAAATAAATTTTAAAAAAAGAAAGAAAAGGGTGGGCCAGATAGCTTAGCAGACTAAAGTACCTACTTAGGCAGAGCACAAAAGTTGGAGTTCCATCCCCAGCATGCTCCTCCCACTCCTACCCCAGGTGGACTAAGATGGCAATTGAGACTGGGCATGGTGTTACAAGCCTGTAATCCCAGTGCTTGGGAGGCTGAAAACAGGAGAATCACTAATGAATCTGATCTATGAAGTGAAGCCCTGTAGACCTTATAGACACTTGTACTAAATACATTTTTAAAAAGGAAAGAAAAATCAGCAGAGGAATTATGAAAACCTCTGAGATTTTATTGTCCCCAGACAGGTATGTTCAATCTCCTCTACAGCAGATTCCAGTAGCAAAATAAATGTCTTATCTCAACAAGAAGTCTTGTTCCTTTTTGTTCATTTACTTTCCTTCACAGAGAACAGCTCCATTCTAAGCAGGGCAGTTGTACAATTCTGCTGATTTCTGCCTGCTCCCTTCTTGCTCCTCTTAATATCTTTCAAAAACCTCCACTCAAAGCTGTTAAGCAGCTCCTTCTTAATCACCTTAGTTTCTTGATTGCATTCCTTAATTGCAAGAGTTGAACCATCAGAAGAAAATATGCACAACTCTTATCCTGGGACTCCAGGTGAACATGTGACCACTTTCCATGTCAAATGGCAGCATGAAAGGTGTATAATTTCCTGGATGCTGTAGACCAGTCAGGCACTACTGAGGCCACAACAGCCCCATTGTACTGAATAGGGAAGGGCCTCCCTTACAATCGTCTCCTACAAATTTAGGGATAAAGAGAGAGACAGAGGATATCCTTAGTGACTGTTAATTCTCACTTGAGATTTATTTCAGTCCTTTTTCTCCTCTAGGACCAGAGATCCACCAGGCTACCCTTCTATTTTATCACCTCTTGCAATTGTCACAGTCTACCAACACCTGTCCTTAAGCGACAAGGATGGTGTTGTTCCTTCCTTAAGTGTCCCACCTAGAACACCCAAAACCTCATAATATACCATTCAAGTCCCATAGATAAAAAGGCTAGTGGAATCAGACCTGTGGCCCTATCCCTCACTTGGACAGGGTCCCTCACCCCTGTGTCCTATATGGTCAGAGGCCCTTGATCGCTTACTTACCTGAGCCCATTTCACAATATCCCTGCTGATCACTACTGGCCTCATAAGTAAGAGACCCAAGGCACACATGAGCTGTGCCTGTCTTGTATCTTACAAAGCACTCTTCTGTGCAGAAACACAAGAAAACATACCAGTTTCCACCAACAAACAAGTACTCCCTGATGGCTTACTAACTTCTGAGTATCTGGGATAAACAGCAAACATAATAACAAAGCACAGTGAAACTGGAAGTGGTAATAACGTTGCAAATCATTCTATCCTTTATGTTGATACATAAATCCTGGCTGTATGTTGGAAATCTATGGAAAAAAACACCTAAATTTTCTTCCTGCCTGTAGTTCTACCAATATTGTCATATGACAGTCCAAAAGTGCATGAGATTTAGAAATAACATCAAGCTGCTAAAGGTCAGACAAACCTACTTTTTGCTCTTTTAATTCTAATGCAAAGTCATGCCTTACCCTGGGAACCTGCTCTTTCCATCCTTGACATCATGGTCATCAAAATGTCCAGGCCCAAAAATGTATATAGTCTGTACCACAGGCTGATCTTAACATTCTTGCCTTTTCACCATCCAGTGGAGAGAAAGGCCAAGCTGAGTAAAGCTGTGCAGCCTCTCAGATACAAGGACATGACCCAAGTGAGCTCAGGGGATGCATGACTCATGGAAGGCAGGGGGAAGAATGACTCCATTGGGCCCTGCAGCTATTAAACTGCAGCTACTGAAATGCAGATCATACATTCATGTGTACTCCTATTTCACTGATATTTGTGTGGGAGACTCAAGGAACAGCACACCCAGTTTCAAGTGAGAGTGTCACTTCCTATAAACACAGAATCAAGGGGAAGGGGGAACTCAATGGGAAGTGTCCAGCTCCTAGACCTAAGTCTAGAGCTTGAAATGGGGGCTTTCCTAGCAATGTATTCTTTACTCCACACCCTGAGTGAATAGGAGAAGAAGGTGGGACAATATCAGGACACTGAATATGGTGTTATCACCAGATTACCTCTGAGGATTGCAGTTAGGTTAAGGTAATTTAAGACTAGAAAATAAAGTTGAGGTCATTGTAGATCCTGAAATTGTAGGAAAAAAACAGACTTGTCAGGCCTTGATCCCTGCTCACAGCCCCTAAAAGAGGTTTCAAAGAGAGGACCTGAAGGGGGACAACTAAGACTTTCCTTCTTCATCTGCAGGAAGACACTGGATATCCCATTGTATGTAACAAAATGATACAAGGCATTCTCTCCTACCACAGAAACTATTGAAAATTGCCAGCAGTCTTGAAAATGGTCTCCCACTTTCTACCCTTCACAAGGAGCACCATGGAGCATTTGTAACAGAAGACATAAGACTGGTCACACCTGTGCCTCACCAGGATTTCTAAAGCAAAAGAAAGTGTCTCTTGAGCATAGGCCATATGAATTTTACTGTGATAATAAATGGTTCCTAATAGTAAATGTGGCTGAAGTCCTACTATTCACTGAAACCACTGTATATGAAGCTGCACTGCCTTTCATTCTGATTAGGATTTCATGTTTTCTCCCTTTCTCTTTTCTTCATTATTCCATTCCATGAAATTGAATGAGCCATCAGGGGTGCTAGATAGCCCAAGCACAATTCACTTTAACGATCAGCTCTCCTATGTGGCCCTGATCACTGTGTAGTAGGTTGCATGCAGCATTAAGAGTGGTCCTCATACAAATGGTTCAATGTACTTTCTGCTTAACACTCCAAGTATGAAATCTCTGGGATTTAGGAACTTCTTACCATCTCTAAACCAACAAGCCTCATCAGACCCAAAAAAAAATTTTGCCCCAGAAAAGGGGTAACTCCAGGCACCCAGGAGTTCAGGGCACTCAGTGTCATGGTTCCTAGGCCTGTCCACAGGGGCAGGTTTCTCCTACTTCTGTGCTGTCTGGTGCTTAGGAGGCTGAAGTGGTCCTCAGGCTTCCAAGTCCCATTTGCTGCCCTCTTCTAGGGCAGCACTGAGTTCAGTCCACCTACTCTCTTGCTGCCTGGACTTTCCAAAACAGCCCATCTCCACCACAGTGCACCTGGCCACCTAAATCCACAGTGCACTCCAGCTCCTGGATTTTAGCCCCCTTCCCCTCCTATCCTGAAATTTCCCAACTCTTTGTGTATTCACCTCTATCACTTGCTCTGGCCAAACTGGAACTCTTTCCCCTTCTACCTGGGCAGGACTGGCTGAGTCCTTTTCCAGACCAGTACCCCCCCACCCCAGGGCTCAGCATAATCTCCTGAGAAAACACTCTGAAGCCTCACCCCTTTCAGATTTTTTTTTACTTTGTACATTGTTATCTTTTATTGGTTATTCATAGTACAAGAAACAGACAGGATATCCTGTCCAAACACTATTAGTACAAATCTTTCTTCTTATTGAGTTAAGAGAAAGTAGCTGTATGTCTACCCTAACTATTCTATATATACAAATACAAAATGGCCCTTCCTTTGTATCCCCTTTTTTTGTTTAGTCCTGTCAGAGATGGGTATTCCATTGGCATCTAAATACTATAGGTGCATGAATTCAGCAAAACAATCCAACACAGTCCAGCAGTCCCCAAGAATAGTGGGTTATCCACAGAAGTTATTGACTTTAGCCCTTCACTGCTCAGTAAATTAATATGGCTTTACTTTATATACCTCCAGTTTTATGCTTTTCTGCTGGATGATAAGACCAAGATAAAGCAAGACCTATATAACAAGAAATGTAACTTTTGTATCTTATGAGGTCAGTCAAGTGCCTTCACAGTTTATCCTGTAACCCTGTACACCTCTTTGTAGATCCTTTGTCAGTGTCAGCCATGTGGATGAGTCATGGCCATTGCTTGACCAATTTGCTCTCTGTGAAAGCCTGAGACAATGTTTTCTCTCCATGTGACTCTCCTTAGATACACTATACATCATTAATCACATTCCTCTGTGGTTCCATAATCTCCTGGATCAGAAAATTTGGGGCACAACTGAGTTACATGATGTTACAGTACAGGTTCTCCTATGTCCTGAATCTTCATTGACTTTGAAGGGCTAGGATCAAAATGTTGGCTGAGCTTGCAGTCATTACTTTTCTCCAAGCATGTGTTGGTATATAAGTCTTGATCTAGCTAGGTCTTAACCATCCAGCAGAAAAGTATAAAAATGAAGTATACATCGTGGGGCCATAATATTAAGCTGAGCTGTAAATGGCTATGGTCGACAACTTCTTTGAATAACGCACTATTGTAGAATGCTGGACTGTGTTGGATTGTGGTTTCGAGTTCAAGCTCCTAAGTTAGTTGAATGACAATGGAGTGCCCACCTTTGACAGGTGTAGACAAAGAAAGGGGTGTAGAAAGAAAAAATCATGATGTGTGTGTGTATAGACAGTACAGTTGGGATAGATAACTCTGTGCTTCTACATAATTCTATGAGAGGCAAGATCTGCACTAATGATGGTTGTACAGGATATTATGTCAGCTTCTAGTACTACGGTCATCCACTAGGAAAATAATTATTGAATTTTTGGTATAATTCAGGTATAAAAAATAAGATAAGTAAACAGCTATACTCCTAATTCACTGATAAGAGATATCTGCTAAAATAATATTTGTAAATATAATATCATGTATGCACCTTGTATGATACCAAAACATTATGAAAACAGTTTGCAATGTATTAATTTATTGAATCTGTATTGTTAAGGTATCTTGAAACTGTCTGATTGACATTTGTAGTTCAATAAAATAAAATAAAATAAAAATTAAAAAAACATATATATATATATGTAAATGTTAATTCTTATTTTCTGAAAAATTATTTTCTTCATATTCTGTGAGGACTTAAAGTTTAACATATCAACGCTTGATGTAAAATACTTGTTCCATGTTTTGCATATGATATTTGATATTTAGACAGTGAGGGTAAATCAAACTACATACATTGCAGGGTAGTAACAAGCTTCTCTTCTGGCAGTTTAACCCTTTCAGATTGTTATGTCCTTGGAGTCCAGCCTACTCCTGCTGGCAGGCCAAAGTGACAGCATCTCACTAGACAGACAGACCAGCACTGCTAGGCAGGGAAGATAATTTACCCATCTATCAGCAAATACCATTTAATCTATTTCTCTTTTTTCCACTTATAAAATTAATATAAATTTCACAGTATTTGTTATAATACATAGTGTTGTCTTCCAACCAGTTATTCATATTACCAGATATATGCATGTGAAATTGAAAGAAAAAATAAAATAAGAAATGCATAAGGAATTAAGAAGAGAAAAAAAAATACAAACAATTGAAATAAGTAGATGTAACACGTACAGCATTAACTGCTTCTTTCCATAGGCCAGCAGAAATGCGCAGTATGGTTGTCCAAAGTAACCTGCCTACATACACAGACAAATCTCTTTCTTCCACTCTTTCTCTCTCTCTCTTGTCCTTCTCCTAAACTCAGTAACTCTTTCCTTTTGAATAAGTTCATTCCCTTTTCTCAGTACTTATGGCACCCTTTCAATTCCATTTTTCTCTTTCAGGTTCTAACACAAAGAAAACAATAATGGGGGCTGATGGGATAGCTCAGTTGTCTAAAGCACCTTTTTGAGAAAAATCAGTCAGGGACAAGGGACTTCAGTTCAATTCCCAAAACCATATGTAACCACAGATCCACCCTGAAGGCAGCCTGGGCCAGCAAAAAGGAAAAAAAAAAAACAGAATCCAAAGGAGACAATATGATGTTTAGACATGCAGGTCTGACTTATTTCACTCAAAAAATACATTCTCTAGTTTCATCCATTTACACACAAAAGTCTAAGATTTGTCCTCTTTGATACCTGAATGATACTACATTGTGTAAAAAGACCACATCTTATCCATTCTTCAGCTGATGGTCATCTGGGTTGTTTCATAGATTTAGCTATGACAAATTGTGCTGATATAAACATGGGTGCACACATATTGCTGTGGTACAGTGTCACTTCTCCTGTAAAAAAAACCCAGGAGGGGAACAGCTGCCTTGAATTGGATCTCTAATCCTTACTTTTTAAGGAATCTTCACACTGACTTCTTGTGGTTGTATCAGTCTACACTCACACCAACAGTGCACAAAGATTCTTTTCTCTACAAATACTCCCCAGCATTTGTTATTGGCTGACATCTTGATGTTAGCCATTCTTTCTGGACTGAAAAGGTACATCAGTGTTGCTTGAATTTGCATTTTACAAATCATCATTGATGTTGAACATTTTTTCATGGTATTGATATATTTCTTTGTAGTAGATGTATAATGGGCTCTGATTTCACTTTTGGGTTTTTTTTTCTTTTTTATTTAACATATTTGATGTTTACTTTGGATATTATACTAACAAGCAGAAGAGTGATCATGAAGGGTATCGCAAATCATCAATATTAATAACATAGTTTGATAGTGTAATTATACAAATATTACACAGTTAAAATGCAAACAATCACATTTGCTCTGCCTCCAAATGCAAATTATTTACCTTAATTTTTTTTTAATGTATTGCAACAACTCTGACCTAAGATTGAAATGCTTAACTTATGGATTCAATTGTGAAGACACACTTCCATGTAGAGCTCTGTTCTCCAAATTAACTTAATCATAGTTCATCCTTCCAGTTGCATTTTGGAATATGCAACTTTCTGGAAAGCAAGGAGATTCTGACACCTGGAGAATCAGGTACCTTTCACATCCTCTAATCAAACAAAATCACTTTTAATTCCATAAAATAGAAAGATTTTCACACTTCTGGTTTTAAGGATGTTTTTTCTTCTTTCTGTACTGTTTCTCTCCCTAGCTTGCTGAATATCCACTCATTTCTCAATATTAAAGTGTCGTGTCAGCTCCACTTTGAAAACTCCATGCTTAAGTGCTTACTCTCATTTTAATTGTGTTATACTTTTCTATTTTTATTTCTTATTTTGAGTTCTTACATTAGGGAAACTACAATATTTACACATGTGGGACTGGTTTATTTCACTTATGAGTATATTTTTAAGTGGGATCCACATTTATATGGAGGCTTTGAGGTTATTCATAATAGCTGAGTAATATTCCATTTAATAAAAACAACACATCTTTTTCACCCATTTTTCAGGTGATGGGCATGTTGGTTGTTTCCAAGATTTGGCTATCACAAATTGTGCTGCTATAAACACAGGTGCACATATGTCACTATGATATGATCTTTTCATTTCTATTGGGAAAATTTTCAGCAAGAGGATTACTAGACTGAATGGGATGCCCAGTCCTAGTTTTTGAGAAGTATCCACACTGATTTCCGTAATGGTTGCACCAGTCTACTTTTCCACCACCAGTGGAAGACAGTTCTTTTTTCCCCACAGCTCCTCCAACATTTATTGTTAGTTGATGTGTCTATGATAGCCATATTACCTGAGATGAGATGGTATATCACTGTTGTTTTAATTTGCCTTTCACAGATGGCTACTGATGTGGAGGATTTTTTCATGCACTAGTTAGTTTCTAGAATTTCTTCCTCAGAAGTGTGTGTTCATCTCAGAAACCCAATTCTAGACTTGGTCTTTAAATTTTTGGTACCTAATAATTTTTAGTTCTCTATAAATACTATGCAGAAGACCTGTGTCTGAGTGCTTATTAGACTTCTTTTCAAAATCTGTGTATTGTCTTTTCACTCTATAAATGATTTTTTGACAAGTAAAAACTTCTGAATAAGGGTAGGGTCCACTTGTTAATCGTTTCAGATATTACTCATGCACTTTGATTTTTGTTCATGACCTGTTTGCCTACTATGATCTCTACTAGAGTTCATCCTACACACCCACCCAAGGTCAAGCCCAGTGAGTGTGCAGGAGAGCTTCTGTGATCTCCTGTGCTGCATGGAACACTTCAGATCCAGCCCAGGCCTGGCATACAGGAATGAGGTGAAACTCTGCAACTAAAGTCCCTGAAGAGAGTCTAGGGGCCAAAACCACACAGCAAACGCAGGAGTAGAGCATCTAGTCACAGGGGAACAACAGGTTCACATCCAAGGGCTGCAGCAAGAATGAGCTTAGCACAGTACCCAGATACAAGCCAGGCACAACTGGATGAACAGAGAACTTGGCAGATCTGCGCCCATATTTTACTATGTGCTGATATTATAACTGCACCAAAGCTCTACACCACAAGACAGAGGACATTGCTTTGCAAAATGACAAAGAGAAGGACCAAAATGCACTCTTAGGTCCCAAGCACACGAAGAACAAGTGCACAGGACACTAGCACAGCTAAAATATCTGAATTAATAGCATATGAAGTCAACAAACATTAGCAGGGCATTCTTGGGACGCTTTCCACCCCACACTCTCCCTCTGTCAGGAAACCTCCATCGCTCCCATCCAGCCAAAGCTCATGCCAAGAGGTGTGGGGGTGAGCTCCTGCACTCCACTGCACTGGGTGATCAAGCCCAGGCCAGCATCTGAGTGATTCCTTCCGCAGCATTCTGGGCACCCTTTCCACCATGATCTCTCATTCTCTTGGGAAAATTTCAACCCTCTGATACACTCCAAGCCCAGGCTCTGATAGTGTGTGAGAGTGTTTCTCCGCTCCACTGTGCCCCGTGGGCCAGGGGCACAACAGAGAGGAACCACAGTGCCAGAGAGGCACAACAGGTTCACTTCCAAGGGCTTCAGAAGCAAGGAGGCTAACAAAAGAGCTAGACCCAAGCCAGACATAATGAGAAAAACTCAAACTTCATAGATCTGCATGCAAATTTCAGTAGGTGTTAAGGTTATAACTGCGTCAAAGATATACACCAAAGGTCAGAAGTCAGTGCTCTATGAAATGCCAAACAGAAGGGGCATAATGCAATATCAGGCACAGAGCCCACCCAGAACAAGTGCAGAGGATATTAGCTCAGCTGAAATGTATGAATTAATAGCATCAGGAGTAAATAAGCAACAGAAGAAAGGTACACAGGAAATGAAAGCAGAATTAATTTCCGAAATAAAAAATAAATCTCTGAATTCATAGCATCTGAAGTAAAGAATCAAATACAGAAACATATGGAGGAAACCCAATCTGAAAAAAACTCTGCAGTAAAAGAATTAATAGCTAAAGAACATATTGATACAAAAATGGAGATTAGCAAAATGAAGGATCCCTTGAATGAACAATACAGGAAAGAAATAGGTACTGTAAAGCAGAGTCAAAGAGATATAGAGGAATAAAAAATCTCAAACACAAGTCACAAAACCGTTTGAGTGAAAGTGAAGACAGAGTTTCAGATCTTGAAGACGCTGGTGCAGCTAGTAAAAATGTAAGAAAAGATTGCTTTAAGACAACTAGGATGCAGGAAAAAAAATTCATCACCTGCAAGACAATGCAAAGATGAACAAAGTGAGACTAACAGGTATCAATGAGAAAGATGGAGTCAATACAAATGATATAAGAAGAATATGGGCAGAAGTAATACCAGAAAACTTCCCAAATATGAGAAAACAGTCTGACATTCAGGTAACCTAATCATACAGAAAGCCAAATAACTTCAACGTAATTAAACACACAACGAGACATATAATAGTCAGGATCGCAGAAACCTGGCACAAGAATAATATGCTGAAAGCTGCTGGAGAAAACAAGCAGATCACATTCAAAGGTAAACACAACAGAATTACAGCCGACTTCTCTTCATGGCAAGAAGAGCATGGAGCAGAGTACTTCAAGTCCTCGATGAAAACAACTTCGAGCACAGACTACTTTATCCTGCAAAACACTATTTCAAGTTTGATGAGTAAGTTAAATGCTTCCATGAAAAAGAACAACTAAAGAACTTCATGAATACAA